>JAQGBH010000684.1:0-44671 GCA_034698265.1 Sminthurinus aureus
CACTATAAAGTAAGAAGTTCCCTAGCTCTAAAAAGTAGTTGTTCACTCAATGAACTTTGGAGAAAGACTAAAAGATTATGTGTAATGTGTATTGTGTGTAGCACTTATTTCACTTGTTGAGTTCTTTCTTGAGTTCCCTCTCTCTCTTCTTCTATCTTGTGATGTGTATTGTGTGTGTGTGTATATATATTATATTATACTATATACTACATAGCCTTTTTAGGTATAATATAATATATTATTATAAATAATAATAGCATAAATATGTACATAACAATACCAAACATCAAATCAATGGATCATGCAGTCTGAACGTGTGTTCACATTTCTCACTTAAAACTATATACGCAGTATCCCATTATTCATTTACCAAAGCTTTTTCTCTCTCTAAAGTTATACAAACAAAAGGAAAATGAACTATACTGAACCTTACACATATGTAGATAGATACATTACGGAATATTACATACATACATGCATGCGGTAAAGAGTTTGGCGTCAATTTAATTTCCAACGAATAATGAATACTGGACATTGGACTAAAAAAACCAGTCGCATGTCCCATGTAATTACCTTCTCTTTACTTTTTACTCTTTCCTATCAAGTGTCATGTACGTATCTAGAATCTAGAACGTAGAACTAATTACAACTGTAGGTATACAAACTTTTCCCTGAAGGCTTTAAGCAGTCATCAGTACTAAGAGAAAATAAGGACAGAGATATCTCTTGACAACTGTGACCCTGTCTGACTTGACAAAACTGGATTAATTTTGAAATTGTTTGAGCTTAAGATATCAAAGCAAAATGTACATTCGGGCAAATCTATATTACACTTTCCTGTCACAAAATAGAATTATTTATGTGAAAAAGTAGTGCTGACGAATGACGATGATATTTTTGTTTTTAAATAACATCGTTTACCATTTGATAAAGAAACAGTTGAAAACATCTCGAATCTCCAATCTCCAATAGTTCCTGATTTTGATGAAACATTAGTGTAAAAAGAGAGAGAAAAAATCCTCAAAACATTCCAAAGACACAAATTTTTTTCATAACATTATTTATCTCATGTCAAAGATGTTTTGATTCTATTTTGACACATCACGCGTCATATTTATTATGTGGATTGCAGATTGTAGATATGCTGATGATGGGTATAAATATTATTTTCAATAATAAATAACAAATATACTATTGATTATTGTACAGAAAAAAATTAAAATTAAAAATAAGTTAGTTTTCCTGTCTCGTCTATCCAACTCAATATATTCATTTATTTTTATTTATTTATTTATTGGTTAAAATGATAATTTAATCACATCATAATAAACTAAAATTCATATTTAAATTGCATTGACACAATTCAAAATTACACTCCTTAACCTCTAACCCCAACCATTTTTTCTTTCTCCATTTTTGTGTCATGTCCATGCTTTATGTATCCTCCGAATAACGAATTGGAATAGAATATAATACGATATACGATATACTGTAAGTGAGGATAAAAATCTCTGTCTTCACGACTCCATATAAAATATAATATTTCCTTGCAAAGTATCATTTACTTTTTATGTACTTTCAAAACCAAATCTATCCAGAACCGAGTTCAGATTTCAATACGAAAACAAGTTTATGTATAGAGTAATTGAACATAATCTGTCACCCATGCATACTAATATTTCCAGTTTCCAGTGACGGTTCAGTTCCAGTATCAAATTATGATATAGTGACACGAAATGCACACGCCCAAATGAAAAAAAAACACATGAGAAGACTTGAAATTTATGTAACATGGAGGAAAGTTGTCAAGTATTTTCTACAGTCTACAACATGGACTACAGACTATAGAGGAATAGAGGATGAGAGATCGGAAATTAGAAACCGCAACAAAGAACCTTGACATTGAAAGTTGAAGAAGACAAAACTAAACCATGGCAAGTCGCAACATGTAACAAGTTCTTTGTCTTTGAAACCAATTTTAGGATTTATCATAATAAAAGCGGTACGTTATACATAATGCTTCCGAAAAAGGAGCATAGTTGTATATTATTGGAACATAAAATCCTACTTCTTGATCATGATAAAAACTACTGTAGACTCTAGAATAAATGTAAAACCTTTGCTTTTATGTACTCTGTACATCAACAGTAAACACGAGTATTCGGTTTTTAGGATTTGGGACACGCTATTTTTTGTGAGGTAGGTAATAGGTAGGCATTATAGTTTATACAGAGCATGTTTACAGATTATGGAAACACTTTGCTGTTTCTTTTTTCAATCTCTACTTCAAGTTTCAGTTTCATCCGTTGACACCACCGCAAACTTCAATTCATCTAGGTGGAACTCAAAACAACCCTCATTAGAATCTATCAATTTTAACCATAATTACATGGCTTTGAAAATAAAGTGTCGAAAAAACCGTTTCCAGTTGAGCCACGTTTTTGATGATTTTTTTGCTGCGTTTAACTTGAAATTTTTTTAAAACGACAATTAGCGTAAACGATAAATTATGAAAATTATCGGATTCGTTTACCAAGACTGTGTAGAGATTAACTGTACAAAAAGTTCGGGTTAAATAGTTTTGATCATTTTCCCCCAATTAGTTGAATTTGAATTTATTGAATGGGAAGTTTCTCAAATTTAGATTTGCATAAAAATTTTACTTTTAAATACTATTTCTGGGAACGAAAAATGTATATATGGGCCTTATAGCTTCCCCAGGACCTAACTACAGGCAAAGTTTTAGGTTGCGGCTCAAAGGGCGGCCGCAGAAGAACGCCAAAGTAGAAGAAGTCCGTTTTTGGTGGAGTTTTCTACGGATACAAACTTCTAGCACAGACCCTGTTTTAAACTTACAAATACGAGACTTCAGTGTTAGGATTGCAAAATGATACTCTATTAAATGGCGTAGTCAGTTTTGTTTTAAAGTTAAAGGTTGCCGTAGGCCAGGGCCAAGTAGTCGTGGAAAAGTGTTTTCTGAAACTTTTTTTTCAAATCCATTTATTTTGGATTAAAGTTGACGGATTTTAATGGAACTTATTTTGAATCCCATCTGAATAACCTGAAGTTAATAGTGGTTCCAATTTTTGAAACTTAAACTTGAAATTTTATTTCGGACAGCAAAAAGTAGGGTGTTTCTATAATCTGTAAACACCCTCTGTAGTATGTGGTGAAAACAGATGCGTTTACCTTCAATTTTCGGAAACTATAAATATATACAAAGTCTAACAAATAAATAAACGAATAAAAATAACTAAACATGTCAGGGAAATATTTTTTAGCGTGAATTTTTTGAAGAATGAGGTGCAAAGTGTAACATATAACATAATATACAAAAGACATGATGATTACATATAATCATGATGCTCAATCTCCTCTACAATGACGATATACTATTGTAGATTCTAGATTGTAGCGCATAGACATCTGTGTGAGTTCACAATACATAAAAGTTATTAACGTCAGTCATAAACCCTGACTGATAGTCACATTAATTTGACTTCACACTGAAAAGGCGAAATGACGACAACTCCACATGTACAGGACCACAAAGAACCCGAGATACAATTAAAAAAAAGTAAAAATAAATGTACACACGTCTAACCTCTATCATCCTACTACGTACCTACGTGCGTGTATTTATGTATGTACAGAGTACAGATCTATTCTAGATTCTAGATTCTAGGATCCTATTGAAACGGTCAAGTGTCAAGATAAAGAATAAAAATAATAAACATTCACCACCACCACAATCCACAATACTGTGGTGAATATTTATGTACACGATGTGACGATGAAAAGTGTGCTCATCGCTCATATACAAAGTGTATAATAACAATATTTGTACATTTCACATGCATTAACATACTCCACGGTACAAGATTAACATTCTAATAACATGTGTACAATCAGAGAGAATTCAGTATGCTTAACTACTGGAGCATCCTACATTCATAATTTTTTAAAAGTCAAGTTGTACATTGTACATTGTACCTAATTCAATCCTACTTGAGTAAGCAAAAATCTACACGCGTACAAAAATGACGCTAAAAGCTATTCATCCTTTATACTAACTTTATACTCATACTTTTAATCACTGAAGAAGCAGAAGAATTGAAAATTGAAATGTAATCTAAATACGAGCTAACATACATGCATTTTGTATTTATACTTATTTATACTAACTTAATTATAGCAACTGTGTATAATATTTATATCCATCAACTAAAACTTGTCTCTCGTCTCTTCAATAAAAGTGAATAGCAAAGTCATTATCATAATATCATCTTTCTCTCTACTTGTGTCAAGAATAACTATAATGAGAAATGCGACACCAAGGCACCCGTTTCAAAAAATCAACCGAACGCATGAATTGCTAGCTCAGCAAAATGTAATAATATAGGTTTAAATAAATGTTACCAAATGTTTATAATAATTATAATTTTAAAAAATTTGCTCTGTTTGCTTAGTTTCAAACCTTGATTCTGTTGAAGGTGAATTTGCAGTGCTTGTTTCACAGCCGAGTCAACATAATCTTCCACAGTATTCTTACTAAAGAATAGATCAACGGGGAAAGTTCTTCCAGGAATCTTGAAACTCGGAACATTTCCAAAAAAGGTAGCAAATTTTGTGGCATCCATAGTGGCCGAAGTTACGATTAATTTCAAGTCCTGTCTTCGGGCTACGATCTACAAACAACAACATAAATATGATAAATTATTATTTGGCATTTACATATTACATTATTCTGTACATTACACATGCTGTGAATCACGTTTTTATTCTCGGCTACTGTACACTGTACTACTGTATATTCGAGATTCAAACAGTTTATCACATTTTAACGACACTTAAAAATATTTCTCAACTCTGTTTACTCTCTGTCTAATGTCTGAATTTCTTTGGATGGTGATAACTGATAACACTCATAGAACACACAACTCATACATATGTATGTAGAATGCAGATTAAACTAAATATAAATATCATTTTATGAAATTTGAAATCATCTATGCCTCTGCTTCGGATTGGCTGTCTGCTGCATATCAAATATCTTCATCATCGACTGGTTTAAAGTATCAATACAATGTGCATAGGTATGAATTATGAATATGAATGTCTGTATCATTTACTTAAATAATTCCTATATCTAAAGTTGCGTTACTCATTACTCATTTCATGCTCATTTATGTAAAAACAAGCCAGTCAAGCTTGTGTAATTTCTTTGCTGTTTGTGACAATTTCACTTGATACTTTAATATATTTTTGCAATCTCCATGTTTTTAAACAACATGAGGGATTTGATCCAAAAAAACAAGTTTTAATCGACTGGAAGTGTGGTTATAATTTATAATACACAGTATTACGAGAATTGACAGTATTATAATTCAAATAATATACTTCTAAAATCTAAAATTAGCAAGGTATTATACTGGAATACAAGGATAATGGAGTATAATGGAGTGTTCAATGTTCCTTATCCAGTCAACGTGCGAAAAAACTCCCAACATGACATTTCACTCTATTCAGTTCTCCCCGAGCATGCTTTATTTTTTTCAATAGCATACAAAATAAATTTGAAAAGATTAGCGATCTATAAAAAAAGTCACACCATGGACAAATAATGTCACCAACCTGATATATTATGTTATACATTATACAAAATATGCATAGAGGCATTAAAAATTACACAAAGAAAGTCAATGGTCAATGACTTGTATTTTGGATTTTACACTCGTACACACATCCTGTATGTTGTTGAATACCGAAATAAAGAATAACACACATGTTGCAGACTTGTGTATTTTGTATTTTGAATATTGAACATGAACCTCTCAATGAGGTTTAAAAATACACACAATAATAATAACATGATTTCAAAATCAAGATGGTCAATTCAACAATAACAAAAACAACAAAATAATAATATTATGATCAATGATTAACCGTCATGTATTATTATGTTAAGTTATATTAAATTGCTAAATAAGTTATTAAGCAACTTCTTGATTGGAATTATGATTTTGATTATGGAACGGGTTCACCCAGTATCTCAATATCCCATATTCAGTACAGTTACGAAATTTAAAAGATCTACAAACTCCAACTATCCGCCATCGTCAACAATTTTTACAAAATTTCTGACATATTATGAAGAAAAAACAAGATTTCGAAACCATATTATTCATTATATTATCATTTGTAAATCATTTCTTCCCACTTCCTTTCAATAAATACCCACCGTAGTATAATATTATTGTACTTTTCTTCAATTCAACGAATCATCAATTATTGCGTGTACATGAAGCCTTCACGTAAGCTGATAAACAAAAATACATAAACAAATCATCCATTAAAAATATAGGTATACAACATAATATACACATTTCACAAAACACTTGCACAATGTCAATGTTTAGCTAATATTTGAGGAAAAGAAATACATACTTGATACTGAATAAATGAGAGAACGGAGAACGGTGAGCTGTATCAATAACAATCAACCTCTTAAACCATGTGACAATGTTTTTATAATGTAAATTACATTTATCAGAAATATATCTTCATTATAAATTACAAAGCACCTACGTGTTTTCCTTCGATGTTCCTCTTACTACTGACTGAGTTGTGAGTTACATAAAATAATACAGTCATTATTTATTTGTACTGTGAACTTCAGTTATTACACATGTACGATTGATTACATCATATTCAAATGAATCGGCTATTTATTTATTCATTGTTTGATGATCACCAAAGTACAAATTATTGACTTTAAAATCTAATCAGAACTGCATACAAAAGTCCATTCTTCTGTGATGTGTAACTGCATAAAAAATTCATGTATGTTGCATCTAGAATCTAGGAAATGCTCAGTACGTATACTACGCAGTTTAATTCTGTATTTATCTATCAGTGGTAAATACCTAATATCTAATAAATACATGTAGACGTGCATGATTTTTGTCTAGAACTGTCAATTAGTCAGGTCCTTTTGTATAACAGTCACATACATACATGCATCACCAATTTGCGTACAGAGTACAGAGCTTTTCCTGGAAGTGTAATTTTAATTACTAGCGGTTTTCAGTCTGTCTTTACTCTTTTTCGCCAATTTCTCTTTCTGTCTGGTCTCTGGACACTCGACCATCGTCTATCTGGCTAAACTGGCAAATGGCCATTAGTAGTTTTGTAGACATGAATTTGATTACAAACACCTTTTAAAGTGCAATATTATATATTATACACATACACATGTATTTTTCTTTTCAAATAGTAAGTCTGGAAACTGAAAAGGCACTCTGATCTACCTCTGACGTGAGCACCTTAGTAAAAAACAGAAACTAGCTAAAACCAAACAATATTAAAGAAACATTATCAAAGAGTCAGTTTCATACAACTTTTATGTTTTATCATTTAAAAAAATAATGGATAATCCATCGAGTTTCTTTTCGAGGTGCGCCTTATCTTTTAAAGTAAACATGATTGTTGACAGTTTCTCAATAATTTTTTGAAAAAATATCATTCAGACAAGTCACGCGTAAAGGTAATACCACATTCAACTTACGATATTATCAAATTCACCTTATCTAACTAGCTACTAAGAAAAGACAAACTTTCTCTGCCTCTTTTTCTGATAAGTCTGTTGAATCTATTAAAAAAACATGTTGACAAATGACAGATACACGTCCTTTCACAATAACAGAGTTAAATATTGACGCTGGTTTCATGATTCATGAATGAAACTAGTAATTCTAGTAATTTACTGGAATTCACATTCGTCTATTTTCAATTTTCACCAATGAATGAGAATCTATAATCTATCATATTATCATGTCCTTTCGTTATTTCAAAATCATTTTATTTTTACTATTTAATATCTAATATATTTTCAGCGAAATGTGCAAGCACATAATATATTACGCATTAGATGCACGTACAGCATACAAAGTTAGTTCAAAGTATGATGGTGATAACATCCTTTCCAATGTGAACATGCACCTTTCACGCACTCAAATGTACCAAGCAGTGTGAAAGTGTGAAATGTGAAATATCCCTCCAATCACAATAATAAATAGTTGAACAAAAAATAAATCACACATGGATTATACTTGAAATTATCTTCTCTTTATGACTCGAATTTAAAGTATTATGTGTAATCCCATGGATTGCTACTAACGTAATTCCTCTGGAGTGTACTCTGTGCATTGTGCACGTGTTTGTAGCTTGTAGTTTGTACGATACCATTAAAGTTTTAATCTCACTGGAAATGGAAGAAGCGGATCCTATCATACACTTTTTACTCAGAGTTCCAGTTGACGTTTTGTAATTTTAAATGAGACCTATTTATAAATTGAAGGAGATTAAAATATTATGTATTGTATTGTATTCTTGATGATAGACTTTAGACTGTATATAATTATCATTTATAACGTAATCATACCGCAACACACTACACGGTACTCGATACAATATTATATTATGTAGTGTGTAGAATATGACGTGAACTTAACCTCTAGTAAAATTTACAATGCAACAACCATAAATAACCCACATTAAACAGGTGTTTGCACTTTACATATACTCATTTGAACAAAAAGGCCATAATACATTCATACATTTAACATCTTATACCTATTCATACAATGTAAAAATGTATAAATTATACAAAAATAGCATACGTTACGTTAATATTATGAAGAAGAAATTAAAAAATACAAAGATCCAGTAAAAACCGGTAACCGGTACATGGCCAATTTTAGGCACAGTAAATTTGAACATGTTCAAACTCTCGAAACACGGTCTAAAACAAGCATTAATATCATACAAGTAAAATTACTAATTCTAAGATTAAATTTTTGACAATTCCTTTGTAAATTATACTTTTTAATTTTACATTTTTTAATACTAAAAAATCTCCTAATGTCCCTCGTGACTCTTGAGCTCTGATAACTAGATGGATTATATTTTAATTGTACACTATATTTTTCCTCCTTATGTGCATATATGCATGCATAATTAAATGATTTTATGTTACCTACGGATTGATAATATAGTTACATTGAACATTTGGCTTAAAAGTTTATTCATAATTACAGATTACAGACGTCAGCAACTCTATTTTTGTTCACATTTGCATATTCACTCATTCTAAAAATCCTGCAATACCAAATACCAATGCTTTCAACAACAATTACAACCTCAATTACTACAGAATACAGATGTCCACTATCCACTTTCTATGTGCAGTAAGTAGTTTGCACAATGTAAAAGAATCTTTATAATTAAATAAGTATTGCTGATTTCCTAATCTGGTTTTTGTACAAATGACAAACGGAACCAAAAATAGAAGAATAGGCAAAAGGAGCGGACGATCCGCGTGAGAACCGAACCAGAGCTGCAAAACTCAGCTTTAAAATGGACAATAATATTAATTACTGTGAACTCTCATGAATGTATGCTTAATGCTTACATACTCAAGTATAATAATAATAATAACAGATGGAAAACGTGAAAAAGAGGAAGTGTACGTGCATAATCCACGTGTAATCTGTACATTTAGTATTTGGTATAGATATATTTGCTGCATCATGTTTACATCTTCTTTTCGTTTTCCTTTTGAGCTTTGAAATGAATGAGAATTTTGTTGTTTTTTATTTTTCCTTCGTCGTCTCTATTATATTTTATATAGTATTTTTACTGCTGGTATTTGCACCGCAATTAGTAATTGATATCTGTCCAATGTCCAATGAATGATGAACTGATTTATAAATCAAAGTATTAATTCTTGGAATAAAAGTGAATGTAATAAGAACTATAAAAAATGAGCTATCCTCCGGAAATACATTTGATACAATGAAACTATCATATTTCACTCTCCTTTTCAATTTTCAATACTTAAAACACTTCTGGATAATGCTGAGGTTCTATATTCCACATTGTATATTGTGTACACATTTTCTAGATTCTAGATTCTATAGATTCTCACACTAAACGTGACCCTAGATGAACTGTCATCCATCAAGTGTCATGTGCTCTCTCAAATATGCAACTATATTTATACACAGGTGATTCAACTCCTAGAGCTGCATATATATTTGTGTTGCACAAAAAACAGATACACACGAGTATAGCAATATACGACGTAGCTTTTTTGTTTCTATGCTTGATGCTTCTAAATACTAAACACATGGAATTGTGTGGAAAATGGCTGCTCCATTTCATTCAATATTTTACAAGTCACAAGTTACAGGATGTATCATGTACGTTCTTTTGTGTTCTTAAGCAGCGTACTTCGTACTATAGTCTATAGTCTAGGTTAGACGGTCTACCATATTGAATGCCCTGCAATGCCGTGTACGTGGTATACTCTGCACTCTGCATTTTAATCACCTTAATTGAAAAATGTGATTAATAATTAATTTATGAGTCCAGGTAAACCACACACCATCCAGTTGAAAATGGAACGAAACCTAAATACCGAATACTGAATGAATAACGTCAAAAAACCAACTCGGACACGGACAAGGACGAAACGAATAATTTGTTTAAAAAGTACCGAATACAAAATATGAATCAAGTCTAAAGTCAGTAGAAAGTAGAAATGAGACATGAATAAATTATTAAGGTTGAAACTCTACACATGGAAAGAACCTGTACCACAGTATGCACAATTCACACTCATATACACGCTACCGCTAATACTAAATTTGGCTACACAGAAAACTATTTGGACAAGTCGTCTGTCATAATATATTATAGATGTTCAGAGTCTAGAGTCTGGCACACTGTAGATCAGAACAATCAAAGCAACATCAAAGTACAAAGTAGTCGTACAACCAAAAGGTTTTAGTTATTATTTTGAACTGGAACATCCATAACATCATGATCTGTAAACTTGGTATGTTATCTTTAAAGTAGAATTTTTACAGTAAAGCTCATAACTCATAATATTATATAATACACTTCAAAATTCAAAAACCAATACAAAAGCTACAAAAAGGCAGAAAGTGATAATAATAATGAATGTCCAGGTTTGAGATGTTTTACAACGCCTTAACATCAGGCTGTGTAGCATTAACCTCTCACTTCTCAATGCTTTGAGATCTGTCCCTGAACAAGTCTTAAAACCTAGGAGATTCACCCACCACACCTTGTCCGTTGACTATGACTATGACGAACCACGTTGCATAAATTATGATAATGCAGTTTTTATACCTTACTCAAGTCTCAAGTCCATTACCCAAAAGACAAATGACAATGTGGTAACCGATCACGATTGGCACCTGCTCTAAAGTAGTGTATGAAACAAACTGAATACTGAACACACAGCACACATGCAGGATCAAAGGAAAATTTTCCAAGGAAAAGATGAAACACACGTGGAAAATTTTGATCTGAATCCTTTCCCGTGAAGTATCTCCACTTTATTTCAAACCAATGCACACGTGTTTCCTGATTTTCCCAATGTTTCAATGATTTCAGTTATGAACTACAAACTACAAGTACCTCGGTAAAAATTCATTTCAATTATCAGTCACATTGATCATATTTTATCATTTATCATATTAATTTACACTATAATGAAATGAAAGATAATCTATTGGTTTTTGTTTGAGTAGTGTCGTTTCATGTCGCCATCGTCATATTATGTTATACAAGTTGTATAATGTATTTAATACAACACATTGGAAAGGAGAAGAAAAAAAACCTGATCCAGAATCTAGAATCCATCAAATCCAACACCTTTCAAAAACTTAATCTATTGGATAGAATTATAAGTCGTCCATGATCCATGACACACGAGACGAGACAGTAGACACGAGGCAACTGTTGTATGTCGTACATTTTACCATTTTACATGTAGCATGTACCATGCACAAACCAGTATTCCGTATTACACATGAAACATCAAACATGTGCAAAGGATATTGGCATATTACTATTTTAATTGTTTCCGTCGGATCCGTAAAATAGGTATAAAATTAAAGTCAAATGGAACTGTCTGCCATCCATAACATTCAAAATCCAAAATCTACAGTCGTGCTCTAAGGTCAGACGCAGTCCAGGAAAGTAAAAGTTGAACTTTCCTCATCACTCATCACATCTCATTTTTCCTCCGTTCAAAGTAACGTATCCTAATTTTTCAATGATTTACAAAGATACTACATAATTTTATACAACATAAAATGAATATACAATAAACAAATACAAATGCACACTTAGACTTTGAACTGGAGGAATATTCCACCATAAAAATAATCATAGGGAATGTAACATGATCCCGTAAAATCCCTTAGTAATTGTATAAAAGAACTCCACTTGTTAATCAAAAAAGCATACAGCGGACATAATAATACAATATATGGTACAACACATGTAATATGTACAGATATAACAACGCATTTTCACATAAATATTTATTGTATAGAAATAGTATAGAAATACTCAGTCCAATTTAAACTTTTTATAGCTACACTTCATAATCAATATCATGTGCAGGCAAATACGCATGCATTTCATAAAATACTCATAAAATATAAAACTACTCAAGACTCAAGAATCGAGTTATACACGTGATTACATAACTAATTTTATGATTCTGGTCTCCATTATAAATAATAAATATAGAATATAGAAGCTATAAGCTATACGAACTCGTGATTATCACTTAGATTGTATTATGGACTTTCATACTCAATACTCAATGCTCACCAAAAATAAATAAACCCATGCATTTTCAATGTTCACTCGCATGCAACATACTATTAAAAAAAATTTAATTCCACTCATCAAAAAATTAAAATGACAGCCCACAGCACTGTAAACAGAAAACTGTAATGTAATATTGAACATTGAATATTGAATATAGGTTGTTAAACTTGTTTAATAAACCCCACATAATTAGATTACTACACAATTATAAAACCAAGTATAATAATATAATATTATGTTATGTATAAAGTATAAAGTGTGATACACACAATAAATAAGAATTTGTCACTGCATGTGTTCACATAATGACAAATGAAACCTTTAAAAGAACACGTGAAAATATTTTAACAACAATGGTAATTGATAATTTCTCCTGGTTTCTTTTTACTTTGATTCAAATGTATTCAGTATTCAATTAGTACAGCGTAGAGTGTACAGTGGTAAAATATAAAACATTCATTACTGAATAGACACAATAGATTTCGCTCATAAGCATAATCAATAATCACGTTGAGGTTAATCCTTAACAACTGCCAAATGGTATATAAATAATTTTGAAGCGGTTTAAAGTCATTCATAATCTACAGCTATATACATCCCATAGTCCTGGGAAATACCAAATAAAAAAAGTTGACATTTTCATACACTTGATACTTCATTATTTGTCCTCTCACACGTTTCCAAACACAAGATGACGTAAAATATTGAAATTTTGTACTGAGTATTGAGCATTGAGCATCATCATCATTTCTAATAAATAATAAATAATAAAAAGAACGGGCTGAAAAATTACAAACTACAAACTATGAGCCATTTATCTAGAATCTAGAAGCTAGAACCCAGAATCTAGACTCATGTTTTAAAATATTATACAATAGACAACCATACCAAACATCAGAAATCAGGAGCACTTGTTGTATTTTGTATTTGTAATCTATTCATGTAGACAGTAGACATGATATTGATTTCGCATCATTAGAGCATTTATAATGCGGTGATAGTCAAGTGCATATGTATTTGACTCATTTTTGCTATTCAAGCAGTCGCCATTCAACATACCATAAATACATGAGAGTGGAACAAAACAAATATTGACAAAATATCGTCATCACCTCTTTCCAAAAACCTAGTGACTAGTGACTATATGCATACATATTGTAATACAGGAAGTCTGTGTCCGACTTTGTCGTCCTATCTAGAACCCAAAATCTAGAATCTAGAATCTAGAAATCACAGTAACACTTTCAATATTCAGACATCAGACTATTTGTTTTGATTATTTTACAGTCGAGTTCTCAACAAATTATATAGTGCGAAGTGCGACTCCTTTTTGATATACCATAATATATTTAAAATATCTGAAATATCTAGAACCTAAAATGCATTTACATAATATTATATGATTGGGACACTGCAAAGGATATTACATCATCTGGAAATTTTACACAATAACAATGACTAAATATTGTCTGGTAAAATCATCAATAACAACAACAATCATGTAGAAATTTCATTCCAGATTTTATATAGAGTGTAAAATCAAGTACAAGTTACCCAGAATGAAAAACAAAGAATGAAAACCTTTGAAAAACAATAATGATATATGGAATAAAGAACAGAGGCAGAGATGTATGCAATCTATATCGACATGTTCGTTACTTTCATCCTGAATCCTGGAACTTTCAACTTTCGACTAGATATTATTACTAAAAGAAACACAAAATGAAGCTCCACACTCCATCCACACTCAAAAATAATGATTCTTCTGTAGTCGTTTATAAACTATGTACACAGAATTTACATTCTACAACTCTTTTGAACATTGAACATCTTTTCAATCTCCGTTTCCACCATTTTACTATAATTGAAACATCCAACATCCTTTTGACGCCATCATCAAAATACAAAGTATATCCAAGGATGAGATGACCGGACTTTTTGGTTCTGGTTCTGGATGACACAAAACGAGCTATTATTCCAGTGATATCACTGCTCTGTGTATTGTGTATTGTAACAAATAAAATTTTTAAATGAATATGAAATATGAAGAAGCATGCGTACACATTATACATTGTAAAATCCCGATGATTCAAACGTTTTTACTTTTTATGCTCTGAATACAGATATCTACAGTGTGCAGCGTACTCGACACTCGACACAATGAGGACATGAATCATAAATATCTATATATAAGGCACAGAATACTCATATCTCATATTCTCCATATCAAGTCTCTATGATACAGTTTCTATAAATAACATTTCTGAAACATGCATAATATATGCTTAAAGTACAAAGGAGATGTATGAAATACAAGTGAATTCATCCGGCATCTTTGTATATTTCTGCTATGCATGTTTAATGTATAGTGTGTACTGTGTACCGTGTACCTTTATCATAGAATGCACAATAGAAAATACTGCTCATTGTTGCAAGCATAAAGGAACAAGTGTATTTTCCATTTTCAACACTAACCTTCCCCACACCTGAACCAATAGTGTAAGAAAGAAAAGAAACAGATTTTCCACTTTTTCATCTATACTACATACCGTAAATTGTATGTACAACTCATTTTAAAAATATAGTTCAATTTTCACTATTATAATATTGTAGTTATATGAGTCTTTTGGCACTCTTTTTTTTCTCATCTTTACAAGGAGTGGGAATCCTCATTTATTATTTATTAGACTCTAAACTCTACAATCTAAACTCTACACCATGCACCTCAATGTTACAACCATAATTTTGAGTCTGAAGATCATAAAGACGAAGGACCATAACAATGATGTATGCTATATTATGGTTATTATGTATATTGTACATTGTACATTTTGTACATGTATCATCATTTCCTTTTCCCCTTGTAAATTTTTAGGAAGCATAACAATAATTTTAACAATTTAAGTTTTGTCAAACTATAATAATATAATAGAACTAGAACCATGATATATTCCAACTACCTTGCTCTTGCTCTTCACTCTTCCCTCAAAGCTGTAAATTGTAATCCATCGTGTATCATGTGTTAAAATGTTTTGGTTCAGAGTTCAGACTTGAAACGATATTATACATTCTCTTGTACTCTTGTTCAGTTCAGAGAATTTTACCTTTTACCAGCAACCAGGAATCCCATCTTTGAAATTCAAGTTAAAAAATAAGATACATACATCTCTCCATTCTCCATGTTGTACAATGTAAAATTCACCATTTACAATTTTCAACATGGTTCACTTGCTTCATTTATAGTCTCACTTCATCCTCATAAGCTGATACATGAATAATTGAAAAGCATACACATTTTCCATCTTGTATTTTGTGGGAATCTCAAAGAGAATAAAATACAAATGAAAAAGGTATTACAATAAAATTTAGTATATTGTAGAGCAAAGCATACGTATACGTACATAGTACATCCACCAACAATACACAACTCTACAAAACACAATTTCCACCATTATTACTATTACCATTACAAATAAGAGACTTTTGAAGAGAACTTTGTTCTCTTCCTCTACTAGTTCATTTCTACCGGCGCTTTCTTTCTACACTACTCTATTCTATTCTACTCTCCTATCTAACACACTCTATCCTTCTCACTCCCAATCGTGAATGAATCAGGGAAATTCACGATAACACATCGACATCGACAACGCGAGGCAAGACACAGACTACTGCTGCTCCTCAACTTCTACAGCTTCTACTACTAGGAACGAAACGGAACGGAACAGAACATAGCGGAGCGCAGCACTTACTTACATACACTTACCTACCTACTTGTAACTAAAAAGAACTGGCTAAAGTGCATATATCCCAATGAACCAACGAATGCAAAGGTTTATTTCAACGACAGAGAGAGACGGAGCAACGTGAATGGCAACTTCCAAACCAAACCACAAAAACATACACTCTCTTACATACACACTACAACCAGCAAACTCACAGAGCACACAGCAGGCTAAAGACTAAAGCTGAGGGTATAATATAATATTATTATAAATTGCAGAATAAAGAGAACCAGTGCACAGAGGGAGAGGGAGAGATACAGAACTTTTCTACAATAAGTAAATCGAGAGAGACATACAGAGAGAGAAATAGAGAAGCTGCTGCTGTTGCAAGCTTGTGTGTATTTTGTGCGTGT
The DNA here is from genome assembly GCA_034698265.1 of Sminthurinus aureus. Taxonomy (NCBI): domain Eukaryota; kingdom Metazoa; phylum Arthropoda; class Collembola; order Symphypleona; family Katiannidae; genus Sminthurinus; species Sminthurinus aureus. Next base: position 16,850 of record JAQGBH010000684.1, read on the forward strand.
GTACAGCCTAGAGTGTAGAGTGTACAGTGCATATCACTCTCTATCTCTGTTTCTGTGCATAATATATAATACACGTTGAAGGTTCAATATAATACATTTTCCTCTTTCCTTGTCTAGCACAGAGCTATATACGACTACGAGTTCTTACGTGGTTCTATTGAAACTCTATTGAAACTCTCGAGGGTTACATACTAAATGCAAGACTACAAAATAGACTCGAGGGAGAAGATCCAAGGGACAGTTTCAAACTGAACACAACTCTGATCACAAGTCATCTAGATTCTAGACTCTAGTTTCTAGATTCTAAAACTTTAGTTGAATTTAGACTGAGACTCAGGACTCAGGTATAGAGTAAAGAGCTTCTACCTCTGTGTCTTAACCAACTAAAATATAAAATATACAAGAAAGAAAAGTTGACATCAAGTGCAAAATACAAATACAGAATACAACATACAACATAGAAAATACCAGACACAGACCTCAAAAAACTTGCAAGAAATATAAAGTTGAGGAAGAAGTTCCACTCAGTCAATTATTCAACAACAAAGTTTAAAAAAAGAAAAATAGAGCAAGAAGAGAAAGAGAAAGAAAGAGGAACACGAACACGGAGAAGACCTAGTTTTATATAGCTCACCAGTCAAATAATAGTAAAACTAATATCATTACTAAAAAAAGAAGAACATCATCTTGATATTCCCACGGTGGTTTTGGTCCGTCTAGTGTGTGGTCAGCAGTGGAAAAATCTATCAATTGTATATCGTAAATTTCCATTCCCGCTCACCTTTCCATTTATCTGTATTCTATTTTTCTATTTTTTACCTTCCTTGTACAATCTAGAATCTACATCTACATACAAAGTATATACATCAACGTCGTACCGGTGTATTTACCGTCTTTTTCAAAAAGGCTCAATGTTTTTATAAATCTAGTTTTCCCCTACCGCGCGCATCCCCTCTCGCCTGTCTGTCTCTTAACTTCCATTTCGGACTCTTCCACAATCTATTGAACTGAACTGAATTGAAATGAACGGAGCTGAGCTCAACTGAATACTACTTCAACTTGAACATCAACTCCTATTTCTGCAACACATTCCAGTTTTGCCAAAAAAAGAAGAAACAACAAACTTCCACACACATCCTCATCTACATATACAACTACGCACTTTTCCTCATTGATTTGCTCTCTCTGTCTCCAACTTCCAACACGCACTTTCTACATTTTACACTTTACATTCTACATTCTACCCGAATCCTGAAACGACAAGAACAAAGACCAAGATCCTTGAACTCTCTCATCCTATTTCGTCGTATTTTCCACACACGGTTTCTTTACCTTTAGTCTAAAGTCTAAAGATACAAAAGCCAATATCACAAGGCTTGTTTAAAGTACAAAAAAAAATATTCAAAGTACAGTGATCTGACTTGAGACTTGATACCTTGATACGTTAGTGTGTGAATTTTGACTGAATACTATTATAAAAATAATTATTAGACAATAGTTTAAAAGACGCATAAAAAAAATCATCATGAAAGAATCAAATAAGAACGACAGTTTCACCAAAGTTGCTCCATACAACTATGACCGTGTTTCAGACTGGTTTGATGCAGACAGCTATAAAATTTTCATGAGAACCGTTCGGAGTGGTGACATCCTCGAGGTACGAAGTACAAGATGTTCACATTGGGGAGTTGCACTCCGTATCAAACAACCACCAACTCCTCCAAAAGGAAATGGATCTCGTAAGTCTACCATTTAATACATAATATTAACATCAATATTATTGTATTTCCCTATCCTTCTAATTGGTAATAATTTGAATTATTATTGATAGTTAAAAGTTAAAAGTCTAGATTTCTTGCACACACATTTTCTTTCCACCTCGATATTTTTTAGATATGTCATCATGGAGAAAATTTATAAATTATTATTAATATAAATGTATAATATTTAACACGAGATAGAACTTTATTCTTCCAGTACAGTAGTTGTTGATATATCTCGGTTCTCGATACTCCATGATACATGATACGATAGGATATCATATGATAACTTATGCAGGCTCTATATAAAGAATAGTGCACGCGCAAGGTACATACATAATAGATACAAAATACAGTCATACATTTATGTATAGGTAATCGGTTATTTTTTTCTGCATCTTTAAATAAAGTCTGCACACTTCATGCATAATATAACTGCAAGTAAAGTAGAAAAAAAAAAGAACTGGCTGGTGGAAAACTTTTCTAAACGCTCACAGTCACTGAGTTTGAATATTCTACATCCTATACTATAGAGACTAGATACGAGTAATAATAATACATAATACATAATAAAATACATTCTACATGTTTGATGTTACATATTATGCATTTATGTACACTACGACACTTGAAATTTGAAATGGAAGTTGCACAGTCCCTTGCACTTTATTATACTTATATATATATACATCTATGTGCATGTATGTAAGTAAGTACAAATGACTCCTATAGTAAAACGACTTGTGTGTTTGTGTGCCCCATCTACGGTATATTGAGCTCTTCTTTCAATTTTCCTACACTATAAAATTTCCTCACTTGTATGCTCATAGCTCACACTATAAATTCTACATACATTCTACACTGTACAAATTACAAATGTTAATGTCATTTTCAAATGACCCATCTCTTTTGAAATTTTGCAAACTAATGATATAAATATTATAAGAAGCAAAATTTCTAAAAATACATGTATCAATAGATAAAAATAATAAGCTTGGAATTATGATTAGAAACAACAACAGTATTATTCATGTGCAAATTTAAAATGAGCAATTCGCTCACTTTTACAAATCCTTAGTCAGCCATTTGCCACTTGTCACTTTACATCCATACATTATGTACTCAAAAAGGAAACAATAATTCAATTTCTCAGAAAATTATAGCAACATAATATTTTTATAAAAATACATAATAATAATATCTCATGTGAACCATAACCTGATACTAGATACTAGATATTAGATACTAGATACTATCATCATCAATATTTCATGATTTTCGTAATCATGAATCGTCCATAACTGATAACTGAATCAAAAACTGAACAAACGCACAAACGAATGAATGAATGACTGACAGACAGAGTGATATATTCAATATTACAAATAGTATATTATATAGGTATATAGATAAATGGTAAATGTGTTGATGCTGTAAAAGTAGAAATGCATCTGGTTTCAACTGCTTCAATGTCAACTTGGCAAATCACACAAATTTTAAATGCTTTTGTAAGAAAAGAAAAAGAAGCCGTAAAGAAAAAAATAGTGTATAGAGAAAGTAGGACAACAGAGTGGGGAAACACAAAATGCATACATACAGACATCCATCCATCCATACTCCATACAAAAATACAGAAATACATAATAGAATACACATAACTTGTGCAAGTAGACAGTAGACAGGGGCAGAGTCTAAATCCTAAATACTTTTTTTTGCTATTTTCAACTTCCTCATATTTCTATATAGAATATAGAGCTCCTCAAGAAAAAACGTTAATTTTAAACTACAATTATTTTATTTTCAGCCTGTCTCCTGCTCTACTGACTCTGTATAGATAACATTACTAGCATTATTATTATCAGCATCATATTGTTACAAATTTTTAAAAAAGAATCAGAATAGAAACCGCCTTCCACAGAGAAAAAATAACAACAAAATCCGGCTCAAACACATTTACAATTTACATCATGGGACTTTGATTTTTTTTTCACTTTCACAGTTATATTTGAGATTTGAGGCACGTTATTATTACCTAGTTTCTAGTTTTCTTATATATTATAGACAGCTGAAAATTAAACCAGGCAGAAAGCTAAAAGTAGATTTCGTACATATCCTTGTCTTCATTAGACATAAGACATGCATACAAAGTTCTTTACTGTATCTAGTATCTACCATATGGAATATGGAGTATGGAGCAAAGAATGTATAGATTATACATGCACCATACAGTATGGCCCCAAAGAGACACACTAAAACGGAAGTTGACGTATCAATTCAGGCTTCAGATGCGTACATGTCTGAGTTTATACAACACACAACACTCAATGGCTAATGCTCAATACTCTGAAACTCGGCAAAGATACAAAATACAAAGGTAGATCTGTGAGCATTTCCAAATGGAACCACTTTTACGTAGTAGCCTTTAATTTTAATTAATTACCAGTGTGGGGATAGAAAATAAAAACACTTTTTACGCTACTACTTGCAAACGACACATGTAACAGATCACAAAATTTGGTCCAGACAGCAAACAGTCGTAACAATGGACAATATCATATATAGTTGAGACATGAGACTTGAGACTTGAGCAATACCTATATATTATTATGCATTATGTACACATTCAATTATCATCTATTGCACGTGTAAATTGTTAAAGAATACAGATTTTTATTCTATAAATTATTTTATCCGGGTTCTTTTTTTTTCTTTGTCTACAGCTAAACCAGTACCAGACGAAGTAATGGTCTACCATTTAATACATTCCTCAACAAACCGAGGTCAAGTAGGACAATTCACCTTGGAAGAATTCTGGCAACCTGACTGTCGTATCCGTATCAATAATACTACCAACGGTTCCTGCATTTTCGGTAGTAATAACCTAACCATAGCCAAAACTGATGTCCTCAACAACGCTTTCACCGTATGTAAAATTTGAAATAATTATTATAAAACTCTACACTCTACACAATAATAATATAATCCTCCTCCTTCAATTACACATTACACATTACACAATTATATACATGTAAATAGAATAGTTTTATAATATGGAAAACATCCCACTTCACTCTGCTAATTTCTAATGATTCCAATTTCATGGAATTTCCTTTTCATTTTCATCCTTTCACATCTCTTCAACCCTCTTCCTTTTGTTTGGAAATATCCATATACACATGTACATACGGAATATCTTCCTTAGTCAAATATAGCATGGAGAATGGAGACATGTTACATGTTAATATTAAGAGATTTGCACAAGTACATTAACATTAACACATTGCCGTCCTTCTAATGAATTCATTAGTCCCATGAGTTATATTATCAAGTAAGTCAACAGACAACATTTACTACGTTGCTCCACTTAAAATCCATACACCATATCCATATGCACAGATATATGTTATACATTCTTTAGAAAAATCTTCACATGAGCCTTTATTTTTGAGAGCATAATATATTATAGTTCGTATTTACTATTTACAGAGAACTAGGTAATCCCCATTCACATTCGGCACATTTTATCATTTTATTACACTGAAAGGAAAGTGAAGCATAGATATAAACACATATGCCGCATAATACATAACACATGAATATGGTTTACATATCTACTATCTTCTATCTACATAAAAAACGTTACAATAATCCTTTTGTCCAAAACAGTTACATATCTTAGTATACCTGTATGTAATAATCAATTGGATCCACAATTGGATCCACAATTACACATAGGTAATAGAACTTAGTATGTAGTATTCTATAACAGAGCAGGATGAGGTATAAATTCATGATTCATCTATCTCGTCATTTGGATGGTAAATACTTATACATGATACTTCATACTGATATACGTTCATAGAGATAGATAGATAAATGCATACACAGGCATACACGTTCCTTTTTACTACCTAACGACACTCAACACTCAATACTCAAGCCAATTTACATTAGTCCTTTTCCCTAATTTCTGTTTGTATTCTGTATTCTGTTCACAAGAAAACATTTGCACACAAGGTGAACAGTGAACAGAATTATGCACAATGTATTTAACATCCAAAGGTCTACATTTTACGCAAGTCCCATAGATTATACATATTAAATATAGAATATAGCAAGGCAACATTTGAGCTTTGAGCGTGTGTATTCTCTATTATCTGTCACACACTCACTGGTTTCTACTTTTCTAGTTTCTAGCTAACTTGATCTCATTAAAAATCAAAGATTACTAACAGTAACAATTCTTCGAAATTTGCCATCTCCATACACAAACCAGACACAGGTAAACATATACATACATACATATGTGTGATGACAAACACGTGGATTGCTTACAATAGCCAACTTTAAAACCAAGAACATACTCAATACTCACACATCACTGAGTATTGACTATCTGTTAGACATGACTCATGGATGCATGTCTTTGCATTTGAGAGATGGAGTAAAGGACATTTTAAATCTATTATTTCCGCCTAAATATTTAATCATACAGTTCAACAGAGAGGATTGACGATAGACGACAGAGAATCGAGAAATTCAAATTCACTCGTATATTTTAAGTATGCAACAAGGTGAAAACCGATATCAGTATTAGAGTATAAACATAACACATACACATGTGCATTGTACCTATTTGTGCCTGTAAATCAAGTTGACTTGTGGACGGAACTATTCGTAAAAAATGCAAGATGCATCACCTATTATCACAACGCCAACGAGTGGAGTGACTGACGCATACTAAATACTAATATTGTTCCAAAGTGAGTACATTCCGTCTATCAACAAGCTCGCACAAGGTTTTTCATCATGTCATTCTAGATTCTAGATTGTAGATTCTAGATTCCGGAAAAGGAGGAAGAGAGAAAGAGAAAACACACTATTTTATATCACTGTTTTCTGTTTTCACCTATGCATGTTATTACCGCTTGTCCTTGACCACCTATCGATCAGCCTGTTCCAGAAGTTCATTCTATCCTACATCCTATACACCAACGATAACAAAACACATACACTTGTCCATACTACACAGAAATACACTTATTATCACGTTTTATTATTATTATTATTATTATTATTATTATTACGCAACATAAAAAATGCAATTTTAATTATTATCAATCTCAAATCTCAATATTTGTTCTTTTTTTCTGTCCATTCCCATTATAGGCACACTTATCGACTCAACTCAAGTGGCACACCTGTACTGACTTCATACGATGGACATCGATAACTCATAAATAATAAATCATGAATTGTAATAACGACTAATAACGACTGATTTATACAAAGTCAAGTACATAGACATTGTTACTTCCTGGATTCATGCGCTACCTCAAGACCTCAACCATTTTTTGAATCGAGAAAGCACAACATGTTCAACTCCCTATTATTATAATTATTATTACTACTCCTACTACTATGATTTTAATTCATGTATAATGTATATACATAAGAACCCATAATATTACAACTCTTTTTAATTCTAAATATTTAATACAATTTCATACAATCTACAATAACAATAATAATAATAAGTGCGTTAGGTTTTCTTCTTTTTTTCATACGGATAAAAAAATACTATTCTATCACTATTGCTAATTGTTATACAAAAGAACGAAAAGCTATTAAAAATGTTCCAAGAGAGAAAGAGTCGCCTTATAGATTCCCTACTACAACATAATAAATACATGTAATTTCATCGCAAATGTCAAGTAACCATTTGTTTCCGGTTTGTATTTATGGATGTGTCTATTATGTATGAGAAAACAATATTTATGAGATGATGATATGAGACTTGAGCAAAAGCAAAAATTAGATATAAAGAATACGTATTACAGTAAATTAAAATAAAGAAGAGATTTCTATTTATCTACTTACAAAATAAATAAATAGATTTTTAAAAAAACAACAGACAACAGTGTAATATCAAATGTACGTCGATCAATATCAATAACTTTTATAAAATACCAATGCTAAGACATATTAATAATAACAAAATACAACTAGAAATAAAAAGAGAGGAGAAAACCAATACTTGTAGATACTTCTCTATACATCGTAATAATGTAAAACAGTACTGATTGTTATATTATTATTATTATTATTATATTTGCATTGATATCGAAAATAAAACTTGAGAAAAGAGACGATAGGTTCACAGATTCCAAATACTGCTATTCTTTTACTATACATAATAATATAATATATACAAACGCCACAAGAGAAATGAAACGAAAATATTACCTCCTAATAACCAACAACGATGTATTGGGATCAGTGGGGAAAACGGTAATAATAATAATCATCATTATTGTTGTTATATCGACTCTAATCTAATACTGTTAGTTTGTAATTGATTTTATGAGATTTGATAATATTTATGTATGGATTTAAGTTCATGCTATTTCATAAAATCCTATAAAAGATATTCGCAAAAACAAAACAAGTGATATTTGCCAGTGTGTGTTGTGATTTTGGCAATAATAATAATAAAAAAATGATTATTGTTATTGAACAAATATTCCGCAAATAATAAATAAATAAGAGGAAAACCTTGCGTTCGTTTTTTATACATGTTCGTAAATACTCAATAATAAATTTCTACATACAGTAAAACATGTAACTCTATACGTCTTTCTTTTCTTTGTTTTCTGCATCGAGAATTGAGAATGACAGGAAATAAAAAATTCAGTTCTTTTAGAATTGCAAAGTTCAAATGTGCATTTTGTGTTAAACATACAAATGACAAGTAGTACTTGTATTTGTCCGATATAAAATAATCTGCAACCTTTGTTCAGATGCAAAGTCCATACAAACAAATAATAATGCATCATTTTAAAATGCGATGCATGTGCAATGTGCGATTACTCACTACTCACTGCATAATATATATTTATATATGCATAGCATGTATGTATACATTGTCTACTGCTATTTTTTTTCCTCTTACTAATTATCCCTCTACATTTCCTCTAGCAAATTATTCTCATATTTTGCTAAACATTAATGAAAATTCTTTGTTTTATGGTGATTTGTTTTTGATGATTTTGCCAGTCAATATTGTAATACTAAATTTTCAAGTACGACTATCCTGTTATTTTTTTTGGTATAAAACTTTGACCACAGACGAGATTTCATAAGCTACATACATACTTTTCAATAGAATTGAAGTATGCACAATTTGATTTGTTTTTGTAACATAATTTCCATTTCTAGTATTTATGAGCAATGCACTTATCACTCATCAATCAAGATATTCAGACAGTAAACATCTGTTGTACATATCATTTTTCCTGATGTTGATATTTGCAGTTTTCCAACAGATACTAATCAATGCAGACAGCTTTTTTTCTACGATACGAGTGATTTTATCATCACAAATAGCTGGAAGCGTGAATTTTAATTAATGATCAAAAGAAATTACTTACCTCGCGAAGTAATCCAAACAAGACGTCAGTGTTCAGTGAACGTTCATGGGCTTCATCCATAATGATACAACTGTAATTATCCAGGTCCGGTTCTCTCAACGACTCCCTCAAAAGAATACCGTCAGTCATGTATTTTATTATAGTTTTCTATAGAATAAAAGGAAGACAACAACAAAAGTTGTATATTAAAAAACCTGCATGTCATCAATGCTTTTTCAATGCATATTTAATATATATTCACAATGCAACACAAATTTACATTTTATATATCATGTATGTATTATGTGAGCATTATAATATGTACTTCACATTTTCAACTGTCCTTATTCAGAAAGTGATCAATACTATTAACTTTAATTTTTAGTTTATGATAAAGTCCTCACCTCGGATGTGCAATCTTCAAAACGAATAGCATAACCAACGTCTTGTCCTAATTCTGTACCCATTTCATCACTAACACGCTTTGCAACAGACATAGCTGCAACTCTCCGAGGTTGTGTACAACCAATCATTCCATGTTTTGAAAATCCTATCATGCCAGAAAATAAAAACCATTTTTATTTATTTACTGATTCATAATTCATAAGCAATTATTATCTATAATAATTATTAATCGTTTTTGGTGTTATGATGCACAATTTAAAAAAAACAGACAAACTTAAATGACGACAATTTTAAACATTATTATACTATGTAAACTTTACCTTCTTCATGTAGATACTGAGTAAGTTGAGTCGTTTTTCCACTACCTGTTTCACCAACAATGATGACGACACTATTATCACGTATCACATTTAAGAGCTAAACAGAAACAAAAAATAAACACAGTTAGTATGCTTACACTTGTTTTCTATATATTATATAAACTTCGAATTTCATTATTAAAAGACGAATGTATAATGTATAGTACTGATATTATAAATTTCTTTCAATTTTCTGGATATTGTTTCATCCAGTTAATATTATTTTTTATGCTTTTTAAAAAAAAAGAATTACTTCTTGTCTGACGGCAAAAGCAGGAAGAAATTGACGCTGTTGGTATATGCTTTTTTTCCTGGCAAAATCACTAGATGCAGGTGCAGAATCTTTCATATGCATAGCAAACTGTTGATCTTTTTTGTAATCTGTATCTCCTTCCTCAGTAACATTTTCATCCTATCAATCATAAAGCATAAATACATGATTAGAGAGTAATTATGTATTATGTCTATTAATTATTTTATTGTAAATTTATTTAATTGAAACAGTCCGAAAAAATAAAATAAACTGTTTAAAATAAATTTGAAATAAATACTACATACCTTTTCTTCTTCTTTTTTAAGACCTAAAATATCTCCAATTTTAGTACCAGCAAGTTCCCAATGTTTCTTTTGTGCTCTTTTTCTTTCTTTCTGTTCTCTGTAAGTTCTTACTGTTAATGAACCTTTACGTGCAATCAATGCCATATCTGATGTTGGATCCTGTTATAAGTTAAATCACAAAAACAACATTATAGGACAAATATTTTTGAATACAGTAATAGATACTTAATAATTACCATTTATGTATATTATTATGAATTAGATTTAGAATAACAGCACATCAATAAATTAGTAATGGAAATTTTTTTTAAAACTTACTCGAACAGGAACAACAGGTTCGTACTGTTTGGTGAAGACAATTCTACCGTCGAGAAAAGGAGGAACGATATTATGTACAAGTAAATGAACTCTAGCTTCACTTTCTTCATCATAATCTTCATTATGATCTACATTCAACACAACACCACTAGTAAGTAGACGATTCTTTTCCCATAATTCATTGTCACGATGGATTTGTCGCTGTTGAGCAGACATTCTTTGTGTTTTCCGTTGAGCTAATTGTTCTTCCTTCTTTTTTGTATAGTCTTCAGAAACACCAGCAAATGGATTATGTACTTCATCATAACCTTCATCCATTTGATACCATTCTCGATCCAATCGTTTCTGTTCATCTTCCCATTCTTCTCTATCAACTTCAATTTTAACATCTTCATCTTCACCATCTGGATTTTTTCCTCCTTTGACATAACCAGGTGTACTCATGAAATGTGTGCTACCAGGTTGTTTAACCCATGGATTATATTTATGAGCTGGAGTTGGTAGTGGTGTTTCAGCTTCTCTTTTAAAATTTGGGTCCTTATCATCAAAATATGGATTTGGTGTAGGATAATCCCATTGTGATTTTCTTGGGTAGCCACCATCATCATCATCCCATGTATTTCTAGGTGTATTTGCTTCACTAAATGCAGGTGTTAATGGTTCATCTTTGAAACGGATACTTCCTTCTCTTCGACTTGAATAACCTCTTTCACTTTGTCTACTACTGGAAGAAGAAGGACCGAAAGAACGATCAGATCTTGACCCCCCTCGATTCCTATCTCTATCATTATCAGAACGGTTACGATAGTCTCGATCATCATTTCTATTGCTTCTTCTATCACGATTATTATTACCACGTTCACGGTCAGCTCTATCATAATTATCACGATCACGTCGATCTCCGTCTCTATCTCTGTCCCTTTTATAATCTCGACTAAAATATCTATCTTTTTTACTATCACCATCTTTATTATTAGAAGTACTATAATCAATCCGACGGGATTTATTACTTCGATTTTCTATTGCATATTTTGCATTTCTATTTACACCACCACCATGTGAAGGGGTATCATCTCCAATTTCACGGTAATGTCTTTTTGAATCTGATGATGATTTTGAAGAGGATCCATGTGAACGATTATGAAATGGTTCTTGATCACGACGTGGAGTTAACTGAGCTTTTTTAGAATCTAATTTTAATTCTTCTGCTTTTTCTCTCCTCTTAAGATCTATAATATAACAAACAAATAAATGACCACATTATTTTTTATTATGAAGAATACTAAATACTTGAATTACGTTGTTACAATTGATTTTGAATCTGTTTGAATATACAGTTAAATATTGTTATATATATATATATTATATACTTACCAGCTAAACGATCCAATCCAAGAAGGGATTTTGTGGGTAATTCTGGTTTCTTAAATTCATGTTCTACTTGTGATTTCTTTTTAATTATCAATCCACCAAATTCTTTTCCGGTTGTACCTTCTAACCTGTCATGAGGTTCGTCTACTTCGTCAAATTTATCCATTTTGTATTTTATACTATTTAACTCTTTATTAACTCTTTTTTAAACTATCAAAACTTTATTTATGATTTAAAATAGAACACTTTTATTTTTAACTCGTCGTATCTCTAAACTTTAACACAATTTAATTGTCCAATTAATATTTTGGTCTTGACAAAATCTCAAATCGTAAATCTCATATCCAAAAAAAACGTAAATTCAAAAATCTGTTGCGCGGGTTTAATAATTTATGAATTATTACCCATGTGCCATGTGCTCTGTGAAAAAATCAAAGTGAATTAAATTGTGTTTAATTGTAGTTAATTATCATTCTTGAAGTATATAGGATTATGTACACATAATCTGGTACTTCTACACAACAGGTAAACATTCACATAGTAATACTATAATAATATTAATATACTTTTGTTTACATGTTTTATGCCTTTCATATTTATTTTATGCTTTCGGCATTCGGCATTCACGTATTTAAAATTTTAATTATTGACTTTTTTCAATTTATAGTTTTTGTTAACAATCAACAGCAGTAAAAATGGATGATTCCGAAGTCATAGTGAGTAATGGAGGACCTCCTTCAGAAGAAGAAACAATGGAAAATATACAAAGTCTTTTACAACAAAAAATAGCAACAGAAAAAGTTTTGTCGTCAATAGGTGAACAAGGGAATGTATGTAATGACATGATTAAGAAATTAAAAGGAGAATTTGATGAAAATCGTTTATCAACTAAAGATGGAATGAGTTTCCTTGAAGTTAAAAATCATCTATTACTTCAATATCTAATTGGTTTATCTGGAATAAGTCTACTCAAAACATCTGGAAAGAGTATTCAAAATTCTCCATACTTACATCAATTAGTAGAAATTCGTACTTTTATGGAAAAAATGAAACCAATTGAGAGTAAATTAAAATATCAAATTGATAAATTAGTTACTAATACAATCGAAGGGAAAACTCCAACTAAAGATCCACTTAAATATCGTGCAAACTTGAATGATTTACAAGCTGATGATGGTGATGAAGACTATGATTATAGTGATGAGGATATGAGTGATGAAGATAGTGATACAGAAAAATTAAAGAATGCTCAAGGTAAAAAAACTGGAGTATATCGTCCACCCAAAGTAGCACCCGTGCCTTATGATGGAGATGAAGGAGGAGTGGCTAATGCAAGTAAAAAGGCTGAAACTACGAGAAAGAAATCTATTAATCAAGCTCTAGTTAGAGAACTTCAAGAAGAATATTTGGATACACCTGTTGAAATTCATAATATGGGTGATGGATATGCTAAACAATTATCAAGAGAAGTAAAAGATAAAGAACGATTTGAAGAAACATACATGACTCGTCTACCGGTTACCAAACGGGACAAACATCGTGAGAATGCCATGTCTACACTTGGAGTACTTGGTGATGAAATTACTGACTTTAGAGCCAAACGTCCAACCCAACAAGGCACCGGGAAAGGAAAGAAACGGAAATCGGGTGGCAAGAAAAGTAAAGGAAGTCGTAAAAAGTTTAGAAAATAAAGAATATTTTAGGTATGTTTTTACTTCTATAATTTCTTGTTAATAATATATTATACTACCAACCTCTATTTTTTATGATACATTCAGTATAAAAGAGTAATTTGTCGCTGTTTTTTATGCTATATAAAATATAAATAACCGTTAAAACAAGTAAACACGATATTTTCTTTTCTTTCTTTTTTTCATATATAACTGACATTGACAGTCATGATTTATTCTTTATATTCAATTTGCGAGCTGCGCTGGAAAGATAAATTATCATGTTACATAATATTAAATTACTAAATTCATCACATACCCAATTTTTCTTCTTTCGTTTTTTATAGCTAAGAGTATAATATATTATACACTAGATAGATATATTACATTACGTATAATGTATAATAATTTTGCACTACCATAATATTATATTATGGAAATAAATACATGTGTACAAGATTATTACAATATTTAAATCATGTTTATATCATTTTAAATACGTTATAATAATAATATATGATTATACTTATGTAGGTAGGTACATAATGTACAATTTTACAGCTTTGTGATAATATAATAAACGCATCTATTATCATAATATAATATTATGTATACAGTTGTTGTGGTTGTTCTGTTTTTTTTTTGAATGAATGAATTTGAAAATTATCCAGCATTCACCAATATCATAAAAGAGATACATTATAATATAATTTTATTTTACCTTTTATCTTTACAATTGAAAGAAGAAGTAACTGCTTGCATTATTTGATTTTAGGTTTTGCTTATGATTAAACCGAGTACATTCTTATAATATAGATAATAGATAACTAGAAAATTGTATAAAAAAAACAAACAAAAACAAAATATCATTATAAAACAAAAGTCATTTTTCATTATTTTAGGTAAAATACTATATTCTAGAGAAAAAAACCGGAAATCAAGACATTTGAGTGTGTGCATAAAGAAATAAATTATGGTTAACTTTAGTCATGCATACATAATACGTGCAAAATGCAAATATATATAGGGGACAAACACATCAAATGAAAAATCATGTTTTTGCACAGGGCTATAATTTATATTACATACATGTATGTATGTATGTATGTATCTATATAAGTTTGCACACGCTACATACAATTAAAAATTCTCTATATAACACGTAATTATTATATGAAAGGAATCAAACTTATTAGGATTGAATGAAACAACAATGTTTAATTTCTTCAGTACATAAATAATTTCTATTAACTAACTAGATATAAATTGGTTTTACCGTACAGCATTATACAGTATTATTATATCATGTGTAGAAATTTTTAAAGTTTAGAGATGTAGATCAGTTTGGCTCTGATGCTTTCTATATTTTGTATTTGTAATACCACAACATTGTATACAGTTGTGTTGTTTCAAAACTTTACTCGCTCGTTTCCTTTTTGCCCGTCATAATATATTATACACATGATTCATAAATTAATTCCATTATAATATTTTTCGTAGGATTTTATGAATATTTCTTCCACGTTTCTTGCGTCTATATATAATATATTATGTAACAGTATAAATACAAATGTTTAAAGTGTAAACAGTTTTTCTATTTTCCCCTACCTTTCAACAATATACGTAGAGTTTTTAAACACTTTTTTCATTTAGTTCAAGAGAAAAGGGTACATATTTTTTTTATATATTACATACCTTCGACTTTACATCATACAGTATCTACATTCTACATATTTATATTACATGGTTTTTACATTTTACAATACTATAATATAGTTTTATGTTTTATATAGAGTATAATAAATGGTACAATATTTATGATGATTGGATTGAATCACACGATCAATTTTTGACGGTTTTGCATGTCTTTTCGTCTCATGGGCGTACAATGTATATATATATTTTTATATACGTAGTATGTAAACAATGTATAATACATTACACTGTGCTTCTTTCTTTTCTTTCTTTCTTGTGATATTACAACAAACAGCAATAATACCTTTGTCCTCAAATCTTGCTTTTTCTTGTTAAAAGATTCACCATAATACTATTACAGTGAAATATTTTATGTATGTCTTAGATAAACTGTATTTTTCTTCATTATCGGATTTTTATCATACATAAATTCTATAAAGTCTACCGATATTAGAACATACCTACAAGAAATCACAAAGAGTATCAGTTATTTGTTTTGTTTTAGAAATAATGAATCAGTAATAATATATTACATAGGTATTATGTATATTACACTGTATACATCTTTTTCTAACATGTAGCAGACACGTTTACACACATAAGGTCACCCTTCTACAATTAGACTTTGAAATGATCGGAATACATTTTAGCAAGTCTAACAAAATGCGTTTGTATATACTGTATACAGAAGTTTTTTCATTTAGGTATATTCGAAAAATCTGCAATTTATGAAGACATTATTTACTTTTTTGGATTTGGGATTTTCCGAATGGATACATTTCTAATTTTTAGTTAATCTGCTGGTTTTAGGAATCAGAACTATACATCGGACTATGAATAAAAAATAAATATTATAAGCAACACGAGACTGTCTCTATAATATTATTATAGTCAAACTTAATCAGTACTGTAACAACAACTGATATATTTTCTCATAGAAAAAGCTAAGAAAAAGCCTTTCGAATGGCACTCTTTCCGACGCCTTTTTAGTGTGTTACATCCAACACAAAATTTAACATTAATATAATTCTATAAAAATGTATTACAATGTTCAATATTTCATAAGTACTATATCAAAGAAAATCATATGTCCTGTCATCATAATAATAATACAGTTTTGAATAGGATAATATATTATAAGAACCCATAATATTTAACATTATAGGATTTATGAAAAATCGCACATTTTACCATTTGATTATTATCATATATGTGTACTTTCTCCTGTCACCTCAGTCCTTGAAGTAGTACTACAAACATTTTCTCTATATCTATATACAGCAATAAGTTTGCTGTTTTTCTCAAGTCTTAAAATTTTTAATTAATTAATTGTACCTTAATTGTCAAACATTTTATCATAAAAAGGTCAAAGTCAAGGTCCAAAACACTAACGACGAAAACCTTGTACATAATATATGCATTATACGAATTCTATATACTTTTTATTTTTTATAATGCAAATGTAGTTCTATTTATATAATGTTTCCCATTTTCATTATCTAAAAAACTAGCATATTATTTATGTATGTATGTATGTATGTTTTATATAGTCTATACACTACAAACATTGTCTATTTTTAAACATCTTAGCTAGTATTATAATAATATTATACTATCATGGTCAGGAAAAGATGTACCAAGATAAAGTATGGGGACTTTGTACTGTTTTTTCTTTGCTACATTACATATTATTCTTCTACAGATTTTTTGTCTCTGCTGTTTTTGTTGTATGTATAATGTACACATACGCACTAGAATGTAAGATAATGAAAAGCTATTCAGATTCTCTCTTATTCCATTAAGAATTAAGAGTAATAATAATAATTCAAATTGGAATAAATACTATTCAGTATATTATATGCATAATGGAAGGCCCACAACATTTAAAGTCAAAGTAAAACAAGTACAAAACTTAGACGGAAACTTTTTTCTAGTGTTTTAACCTAACAGCAAAAATGGGGGTTTCTTTGTTATCCGAATACCAATTTAAAAATAAACAATAATAATTATTGAAACAAACAGTACAAAAAAAGTAGTAGTAGTAGTCATAAGTAATGTGTAAAAACAATATGTAATATTAAACAGTAATGATTATAACCATCAAACTTATCGACATACCAAACTCTAAACACTGTGGAGCAAAAAAGTTCTTACAGATGCTTGCGCAGTGTGTGATAGGATCCACTATTCTGGACAAAAAAAAGTACTAAAGGATTAAGCAAAACAAAGCTCGGAATGTCATTTCATTTGAACGATGCTACATAGAATTAAATCCAATTCTCTCAAAATGATTTTGTTCCTGTTAACAAAACAAATCTATTGCATCATATGATATTTAACACTCATCTATTTATATGTATGTATAGATTACGGATAGACGTAAAATAGTTGTACAATTTGATTCAAAGTTATAAAGAAACAAAGATATTATAACATCATCTTTTTTTAAATTACCTGAAAAAGCAACAAAAAACGAAGAGACACACATTTTGGATATTTTCTGGTCCTGTCAAAACTCTGATTCTATCAATACATATATGTATACTCAATACTCAATACAAAATTTGACATACAACTATATCATCGTTATTCTAGTAACAAGTTATATAAAAAAAGTACCTTTCATCATTCACGTACTTTATCTATCTACAATAGTTATAGTACAATACATTTATATCGATTCTAACTGCACAACCAAATACAAAATGAACAGATGATGACGATGACTGAAGATGGGTGAGAGGATTTACTGACGACGATATTCATTAATCGCGAAAATCAAAAGTCATATTTTATATTGAAATTATTGTACATAGATATATATTATATAGATGATCCTTATCTTATACTTTGCGCATCTTGTCATAAAAAGTGGTGCTCATCTTCATCATCATCATCACAATCATATAATATTACAACTTTTTTTTTACCTGTTTTGGCTAATATAAAACGTTTGTATTTTGTATATTTACTACGACCGTCGTC
Organism: Sminthurinus aureus; assembly: GCA_034698265.1. Lineage (NCBI taxonomy): Eukaryota > Metazoa > Arthropoda > Collembola > Symphypleona > Katiannidae > Sminthurinus > Sminthurinus aureus. The sequence goes on from JAQGBH010000684.1 coordinate 35,380, forward strand.
CATTATAATTTTCTCCTTTTCCAATGAAAGAACCAAAAGAACAGAGGTAGTACGCATTAAGTGGGCATAATATATTTTTTGCCATCGTATTCGTCGGAGTTTCTTTTGCGTGTACATAAATTTGTTAGGACTCTCTCTCTCTCTCGGGGACACATGGATTCCTTTATTTTTCATTTTATTCCGAATACAATTCAGTCAACGTTATCTTGGAAAATGAGACGGACATATCCTGTGAACAAAATAAAACAATAACAATTAAAATTTGATGTTGAAAATCCATAATATTTAGGTGTGATTATGATGATCAAAATATAAAATGTTGACTATGTAAATTTTCAAGTTGAAGTTACCAAGTTGTCCTTCTAACGGTGTGGCACAGTAAGGGCATTCTGCTTGTAATCCTTTAGTTCCATGAGGGATCGGCATTTGTGCCCAATACCTGTATAGAAAAATAAAACATGATTTTATAAATCTTATTGGCAAAATTCATCATAAAATGCATACATAATACAGAACTAAATCAATTCGATCATCTGACTTTCCTCAACATTCAACATGTCCTTCGTACTTATTACATCACAACAAATTACATCTATTCTTTCCTTTGTTCTACCCACACTTTTCTTTACATATTATGTAGCTACGACAGATTCAATCATCAGGGAAAATTCCTAGTAATTGCAATACTTTTATTAGCTCGATGCTTCAGGGATTTCCTTGTGTTGACGTCAAGGAAATCATGCAACTCGTATTGCGCACATTAGATAAGACATGTATTCTTATTTTATCTTTAGAAAGCAAGTAAACAGGACAAATCAGCCTGGAGAACACAACAACTATAACTAATATATACATACAACTTTATGGAGAAACCTCGACAAAAACTATAACAATCTCCAGTTTCAAGACAGAGTTCCATGTATAATGTGTACTTGTATATACAGCTACTATATAGGTTTCACTAAATTTGTTTCTCTTACAAAATTTATGCCTTCCTCAGCATCAATTGTACTTTGTACAGTGTACAGTCTATAAACATCTATACCAAATTGAAAGTCACACAGAAGCCTCAGTGAGGCAGCCATTCAATAAATATCACTACTAGTTATTATTACTATTACGATTACTCTACTGTCGTATCATGTTCGCTGGTTTCTACAGGATTCCACAAAATAAATATATAGAGTTCTGAATTCAATTAATGGCATAAGTTTGCATATAAATAGAAAATAATTGAGTAGTGAGTACTACGCAAAATAAATAAGCGAGGCAGTTCACAATTCCCTATTTTGAAATCAGAGAAACTTTGTACTAAGGTTGGTTGTACTGAGATGTCAAGTACAAAGTATTGTCACACTGAAAATTAACTTACGTGGCTGTTTTTTCCGAAACCATATGTCCACATGGAAAGAAGGCATGCGTGAGGGGACCAAAGTCTGAGTAGGCTGCATTTTCAAATGACATAGACAGGGCTACAAATTGTCCTGCAAAGCACATTAAAAATTAAAAACATTAGTTATGTTACAGAGATCCTTACGAATTTACGAATTATGTACTGTGTTTATATTATTATTATTTATTAGGGTGAAAGTTTACAAGGAATATTGGAATATTACCTGTTGTCAGACAAATAGGACATGTTCGTTCCTTTGACTCGGCACCTTTAAGACCCCATTCATGGAGCCCTTGGACGTGACCACACCTATTACACAATATGATTCATTATTAGTTACGTCAGACATTGGATCATATTGTTATATTCTATTTATTGTATGATAATTGATATTATGAAAAAATACTAATAGTTTTACAGTTTACAGTCTTAGTTCTTGGATATTATTCTTACTTGAGATAAACGTATGGCTGCCTATCAAGTGAATTGGTTTTTCGACCTACGACCAAAGTATTTAAACCAACAGGGCATTGAGGTCTACCAGCGTTAACAAGCTCAATCATTCTTTCTAGCTCCCGTTTAGACTGTATAAAAATAAAATGAAACAAATTCAATAAATACATATTATGTTACATAACTTTTTTTTCAAATGTAATAAATTGTAAAATGATCTCTAGTCTCTTCACTTACCGGTGATTTTTCTAGGCCTTCTGCCGTCCTCCATAAGAGCTAAAACAAGAATTATAAATACAAGTTCTTTAGTACAATTTTGATTCAATGCTTAATGGACATCAAACATACCTGAAAGTTGAAAGATGTACGTTATATTTAAATATACAATAAATCTTCGAGCAAATACATGGTAAACATACCGTGACACCGCAGAGGTCAATCAAGGAACCTGAAATGGAATAATCATGAAATAAAGTATTATAGAACAAAAGGAATCCATAGTCGTAGATCTTACATGCATATATATGTGTATAAAATATTTAATGTTTCAAAATCTCTTTGAGACTATTTCAAAGTCTTTTTACTTATTCATTATTCATATAATTTGCAAAGACTAATAAAGAGACTTCAATCAAAAACCACAACTCACCATCGCCAAGGACATTTGATTCGTTTTCCATTTTCTTTCCCTTTTGTGGTGCAGATCTGGATTCTCGCATAGTATACAATCCTCCATTTACAGACACCTCTCTCCATGGTAAAGGACCGGCGTCACCACCAACAAAAGACCCTTTCACATGTAAAAGGAGAACACCGTTCGTTGTCAAACCGTCTATCGTCCCGTCTGCATCTTCCCATTTACTCGCCTTCTCCTGTGAATAATAGAAAAAGAAAATACAATGTACAATGAACCATATGTCGCAATCTTAATAAACAGCATCAAGCTTGCATTTACTTTTCTTAGTTCAATTTCATTTCCTTTTTCCTTTCTCTTTTTGAAAATGATCTAAAAGTTAATGTTATACAGTTACTCTTCTTCTAGTTGATATAATGCTGATATTTCCAATTTCCATAATACTGAAAACTACTGTCTGTCTCTCTCTACTGTTCCCTCTTATGCATGTATCATACATACATACATTCATATATATATATATACACGAAACGAAGTGTGTATGGATCTCTTCATAAGTAGGCAACTAATATCTAATACACCATCAAATATTGGAGGAGCACTAAAAGGAAAATCGTATACACTTTGTGCACACAGAACAGAGCAGTCGCTTCCGGGTTAGATTTTCATTCAGACTTTTGCATCTTGTATCTTGTATCACTCCCAATTCCCAATCTCAATAAAGCATAGAGCACAGAGGTTATGCTTAAAACATTCAATATTTGATATGATGTTTCATGGATTTATTTTACACTTTGTATATCCCTTGTATTGTCGATTGTCCTACGCATAACGTATAAATCATTCATCATACATGATACATAATACATAATGCATGCTGCATACATATTGCATGAAAATTACACATCCAACATCCATGATCCATGACATAAATATACAGATGAGGAACCATTTTCTACGAGATTCAACATTCAACCAATGACCACCACTAACAAATTGCTTCCAAAACCCATCTCACTTTCCTACATTTCCTCATCTACTCAAACAAATAATAAAGATATTGTGCATCATGCAATCACTGAGAACTCAGAGACGTAAATCATGTATCGTAGACAGATTTTAGTTTCCAATCTGTTCCAAGTTGTAATCAGAAGGTAAAAGGTTTTTTGTATGCTGTATGTACAATGTACAATTTACAAGCATAATAGAATAATAGAATTTAACGATAGTTTTTGTTACAGTTTCAACATTAAAAGCCCCTAATGGCTCCTCTGTCTCCCCCTCTAGAATCTAGAATCTAGATTCTAGACTCCAGAAAATTACGGAAGAGGAGAGAAACGTGTTTCTCCGAAGTATAGTTAAAAATCTTTATATTTTACATATTTTTGGAGATTTCGGAGAAAGTTTAGTGCATTTTAGTACCTGGTACTAAAAAATTCACAAAGTTGATACAATGTTGAACGAGCAATCAAATTTCCTATACAAAACAAACTGGAAGAAAACAAACATCCACAAGAAAGTATCCCAAGAAAAGTCAACCTTTTTGAATTTTGAATTTTGAGCTTTGAACTTTGAGCCTTGGTCATTTCAAGTTAGTTATTAATTTATAACACAGATCTATCTATCCATCTATCTATCTACAATCTACAAGATGTACACTTGAGAAAAGAACATGCTGTAATATTAAATATTATGGATGATGATGTGCAGTATGGAATATGGAATACAGGGCTGTGCATAAAATGTACAAAAAGGAAATTATGACATGATAATACATTACGTATTAATAGGGAGGATAAAAAATACATGTGAACATGAGTACACAAACGTGTAGAATGTAGAGTGTAGAGACTAGAGACTAGAGACACATGCAGAAGAAACCTTTATCAAATGATGATGAGTACTTTCGAATGTGAGAGAGAGAGGGAGAGAGACGAGAGGATTTTGGAATGGAGCATGGAGAAACGTGCTCAAGCTGCGTGTCTCGTCACGTTTGAAATTTGGAAAGCCGACAGTGGCATTATTTCCGCTAGGTCATCAAAATGTCATAGTGAAAAGTCTCTCAAGCAAGATTATTTACACTGCCAGTGATTTGCATATACGCTCAAAGAGTTTGTATCCAAAATCCAAAGGTCAACTCGATGTTCACAACTCAACTGTACAATACACAATCTATTTTACAAACTAGAAACTACAAATAAAAAATGACAAAACGTCATCATACAAAATACAAATTACAAAATAGAGACTAGAACTTACAACCTACAACAGACCAGAGACGAGTCGAGTCGAGTAAAAACACTCTACAGTCTACATTCTATTTTCTATTCTACATAAAAATTCTACTCTGTTATAAAACATGAGATACGTTCAACATTCACCATTCACCATGCGCTTTTAAAAAATCATTAGCATCCTTGTTGTCTCTTCTCTCTTCTCCCTTCTCGTCCATTTTTAATGTACGTGTTTCCTTCCGTAAAATGATACACAAAACATAAACTATAATATCAGACTTCAGACATTAAGCTAAATGATTTTATTTTCCAGTGCAGTGTTGAACTTTTAACTCCCGTCCTCAATTATTACCGAAATTCTACTCTGTGCACATGAAAGATGTATAATATAAAAAATAAAAATGTACTAATATGCACATGTAGATCTACAATCCACAATCTATAGAATGGTCAATGGTGTCCAATGGAAAGCCTCTTTTTTATCTTTTACATTTTCAACTTGGATTGTTTCACATTTCGTACCATGAAATTATGATGCACTTTTCAGTCTGAATTCTGAACTCTGAATAGGACGAAAAGTGAAATGGACGGATTAGTAAACAGAAACTGACTCTTGTACTTCGTACCGTGTATTTCTACTTCCTACACTTATACCTTATACTGTACATTAACTGTACGTGTTGGTAATCCCATTAAACATGTTACCATACATGCACAATGTATAATGTGTACTGTACATCACACCACACCACACATCTCAAAATCAGTCTCCCTTGTCACTATCCACTTTTTATTCTCTCCTGACTTTGAAAACAAAAGGTAATGTTCCATGTGGTAAGGTAGATGATATAATGTACATTGTACAATGTACACTGTACATACATGCATAAATCTTTTCCAGTCATTTGATTGCCTTTTTCCTCATCTATCATCTATCATGTATCATGTACCACGTAACATGTACCATATACGTTTTACATTGCACATTCGACACTGAAGATCTGATGTGAATAGGACATCAAACTGTACGTAAATCTACAATAAAGCTACACTTTGTACTTTGTGATACTGTAGACTGTAGAAGCAAAAACAGCACAAGAAGATGCAATCCTCTAGAATCTAGAATCTAGGATCTGGAACCCACATCAAAATGTACCATTAAAATACATTTTGAAAAGACAAAGAGCTCTTCCAGCTACTCTATATTCTATATTCTCCATTCTACACCTTCAACATTAATGTACAGCTTACAGCTGTAGCACACAGAATACAATATACAACACAGAATTCATCCCTTTTCCTCTTGGTCTTCTCTACATTCTACATTCTACACTGTAAATTGTACATCCACTCCACATTCTACAGTCTAGAGTCTAGAGTCTACATGTTCCTCCCTTTTCAATTCAATTCAAACCAAACCAAACCAAGCCAAAACCAAAGTAAGGATGAAGAGAAGAGACCTAAAAAAAATTCTCGGTTACGATCGATACCCTCATTTCCCGAAATCCCGACTGGCGCGATTCAAAACTAGAATAAAGTAAAGCAAAGCTTGTGTTTAGAGTTTAGATGTGTATAACACAGAACAAAATAGAGAGGCAGTCAACCAGTCACCAGTTGTACCGACACATCGCATCCCATACACACTAGACACTAGATATTAGACACTACACACATTTTCTACACACTGTTCAGTGTTCTCTCTTCTCTCCGTTCACAAAGAAAGAAAGAGACAGAAAACGGAAGAGGGTGAGCAGAGAGAGAAGAGAGATACTCATTCTCTATTTCACCACTATATTTTCTTTCTCTTCCTCCTCTTCCTCTTCTCCTCTTCTTCTTTTTTCTTCATGTAAAAAATAAACTTTTTCCTTGAGAGACTTCTACATTGTCTTGTTTTTTCTCCCAAAATAGCAATAGTAATAATAGTCAAGTGCATATAACAGCGAGCAACTTCATATATTACGTATTACAAACTATGTACTATGTACCCACGGAAAACGGAAAAGGGAAAACCGAATGTAAGAGAATCATCCCTCGGGTCACAAATATCTACAACCTACAACTTACAATCTACATAATAAACAATAAACAATGACAACATACTAATAGATTGATAATTCGGGGGGACTTATTATTCTAATAATGATGTCATGTTCTGACTTAATCCAACAAGAATAACAAAACAACAACAACAACAAGAAACTTTAGAATATTATTGAATATCCTACTTTCTCTACAACATTTTAGGATTATGGATCAAATATCAAATGGATGAATGATGAATAGCACTATTGACTGTAAACTGTATGCTGTATACTGTGGATTATAAAGACAAGTACTTTCCCATTCAAAATCCAAAATCCGAAATGTCATTTCAAAACTCAACACTCAAAACGGTAGGCCACTCACTAACTCGCTTCATATTATATATTCCATGTTACATGTAAATTTGTATTCTTCCTTCCTTCCTTTACAACTTATTCAAGCTGATAGTTTTATTATGATTTCTGGAGAGAAAATAACTTCTATTGTAATATGGAGCTCAAAGCTCAAAACCAAATCCAAAACCAAAACCAAGAGTCAAGAATCAAGAAACTCTTTGAGCCTTGAGCAAAATAAAATATTCCTCATTCAACATTCAACATTCACCGTCCATCTCTTATGCATAAATGTGGAATGTAGAGAGTAGAAGAGTTGGTGTGTATTTGTAGGTAGTCATATGGAAGAGGAGAGAGGAGGATGGTTTGGTTTCATTTCGCTTCCTCCTTTCTCGACTTTTATTTTCCAAAGGAGAGTCTCGAGTCTCGAGTCTATCCATATCTATATCTATTCAAAGGAAATTCTTCTTTTCGATGACATACTCTCCCTTCCTCTTGCTATATTTCTCTCTCTCTCTCCCACCCACCATCCTTCCTTTCAATTTTATTATGCTACAATAACGCGTCTTTCAGACAGAATTTCAAATCCGGAGCCTTGCTTCAGAATTCAGAAAGCTAAACCAAGCCAAACGAACCAAATAACCAACGATTCCAGGTACAAGGCACAAGGTACATGTAATATCTAGTATCTACATTCTATTTTCTACATCCCGTTTGTTGTACACTGTATAAAGAGCGGATGATGGAGGGAGAAAACGTAAAGCCAAAACCAAAACCAAAGCCGATTCCAAGTGACGACAGACTTAAGAAAGTTAACCTTTTCACTATCCCAGCGTTCGACTATTCGACTATTCGAATAACGAATAGAAGCCACAATACTGTCGTCAACGATGCGATGCGACGCATCCACTATTCTATTATGTGACTACATGTATAAATATAGAAAGAATTCCCCGTGCTGTGTGTTGTGTTGAGTTTGTGATGGGATATTATTATAGGATATATTCTAACACGTAGAGTGTAGAGTAGAGCTTAGAGCTTCGAGCTTACAACTTACAAGTTCCTGCTGTCCTCATCTCGCCCTGTCCTTTTCTATGTTCTCCATTCTCCATTTCAATCCATGTATTTTTCATGTTTTATACTCCCCATTTTCCATGTCTATATACTGTAATATATTATACACTTTCAGCATGCATTCTACTATAAACACAGTAGATAGTAGATAGTACATACTGGATAGTGGATGCTCATAAACGTGAGTGAAAACGAATGTTCTACCTTTCTTTGCTTTCCTTTCACTTGAAATATTTTTTTCCTACATCCACATTCATTTTCTTTTGAAGCAAGTTCAAATGGAGACACAAGGCACAAGACACAAGACACAAGAGAAAAGGGATAAAGTAATAATATGTATATCTGTCTTTTTTCCCCTTTCATTTCTTTTTCTTTTTCTCCGTCCATAATGAATTTCTGGATTCTGGATTCTAGATTCTGAAACTTTTATCCATGTCATAATTCATCTACCGTGAAATCACTACTTTTACTTGAGCTTTCTTCCTAAAGAATACGTACTATATATTATTATGTCTCTAGTATCTATACGTCTTATTCCTCTTGGACCTTGGACCATGTAACCACTTCACACGGAAAATAATTCCTCATCTTTGTCTGTATGTAGTATGTACTTTGTGTTAATTATTAATCCTGTCCATTGTGCATTGTGCAACATCAACATAAGATATTAGATCAGTAATCAGTAATACAAAGTGATAATTATATCATTATTTATCTAAGGTGCGATGAACTGATGATCGATAAAAAAGTAATAACGAAAAAATTGCACTGTAGAAACTAAAAACGTAGATGTGTCGAGTGTCGACACAGTCAAGAGTCAAGAGTTGAGAGTCGATAAAGATATCAAGTTTAAAGTTCCGGACGCAAAAGTCAAAAGCCAAAAGTAAAAGCATTGAATTGTCAATTGTCAACATTCAAGATTCAACATTCAAGATATTACATGTAAGTCACTTTTACAGTGAACAGTGAACGGCGCTCAGCTATAGATTTGAAACCCACTTTGAAATTAATGGAGCTTGACGTCATGTTTACATAGACTGTTGACATTCGTACACCGTTAAAAATAAAGGGACTCCGTTGCTCTTAGTAGAGGAAAAATTTACTCTTTAAAAGGCTACCCGTTGAACTT
>JAQGBH010000685.1:0-44640 GCA_034698265.1 Sminthurinus aureus
AAAAGATTTGAAGTGGTACCTATACTTATAATGCTCAGCAGTAAGTACTAAAAAAGAGTGCCCAGAAAGGGAGAAAAATTGATACATATCGACTGCGCCCGGCCAGGATCGAACTGACAACTATCGAGTGACTCTTTTACACAGGGGACTCCATTATACTTATGGCAGTCAAGAATGCTAACCTCTAGTACATATGGGCCCTCTACAAGTATAAAGTATATAATAATAATATAATATTATCTAATTTCTGGAATTTCCGATTATTTATTCCCATAATTCATAATATATGTAATGAATATCAAATAACAAACATTTTCCATAGTATAATATATAATACATACTACATCACTTAATCCTAAAACTTGGGCTTAATGTTCTATATCGACACGGTACACAGTGTACACCATGTCGTATAATATTATGTTCATCATACTTGTGAATTGTGAACCCGTACCGAGATGATGATTACAACTACTCACAAGACACAAAAGACAAGCAATAGCTCATTATTTTGCATAAAATTTAAATATTGATTTTTGATGATGAAAACATTAGGGGAAAACAGGAATTCAAACTTTATCAACAAAATAGCGTCAGTAATATGATTCAATATTCAATATTTAGCCGATGCATCCAACATAATTTATGATATGCACTTGTACAACATACAACATGGGAACTCATGTAATTATGATTAATTGACAGAAAATATGATCAACGACAGCTGAATATTGGTTCAGTGAATACAGAATGCGCATTATTTCACAGAAAATAAGGTGATATATCATGAGCATCCAAAATCCAAAAGATGCGATGATTAATTTGTAATTCTACATTCTAAAAGATAGACGCAAATATAACAAGATTGTACACATAACATGTAATTCGTCCATGCACTACATTGAGAATGGAGTCTGAATAAAACGTTTTGTTTCATCTTTGTTTTTTGTTTTGAAATGCAACAGGCAATAAGTAGGTATAAAAGGATGCTTCAATTAAATTTGGTATTGAAAATTGAAGTAACAACTCGATCCTCGATTCTCGATCCAAACTCTTAAACTGTTTGCTTGGTTTGTTTGAAGTTTGGAGTGGCGATTTGTTCATATGTAATCATTCACATCTCATAAGTAATTTCCGTCATTTGATTCAGTTTGAACTGTACTAAATATTATATAGTAAACATTGCAAGACGTCATTAATCTTGTAATAGATTTTTATTACACGGTTAGTTTAGGAGAAAAACAATAGTGTGCATAATGTATATTTGATATTATGAAAAATATTTTGGTTATATTGTTTTGCTGTATGTACTTTAAGATTTGACGTACAATTTAACCACGGTACAAAACATGTTATTGGTAATGAATAGAAAGAAAACGAACAAACAATTCAAGATTACGTAGGTGTACACTGTACAATTTAATCATTTCTGTTTCTTTTGTATTATTAGTAAAAATCTGAATCATTGCAATGGAGGATTTTTATTTCATCTCTGTTATCTGTTATGATGTTTTGATTGTGGAGATGCGGCAATTTCATCTTGAGTCGCATATTTGTACCATTGTTAAAGCTGTTGATGAGCAAATAGTCAATAATTGTTACACCAAAGCATGAATAATCTTGTTTTCATCGTTAAATGATGAGAATGATGAGCATGTCATAAATAAATCAACATTTCAGAAGTCACAAGTAACAAAGACCAGAAACATGCAAGATGCAACAATAAAGTGTAAAAAGATTAATCAAAGCTAAAAATAATAATGTAGTAGTCATGTGTAATGTGTAGTGTATAGTATGAAATGGACAGTACAGTAGACAAAAGTCAACGTTAAATTTATTCATTTAATAAACAAAGTAAATAAAAATTTGTAAAATAAGTGTTGATTACGTAAAGACATAAAAATGTAGTAAACAGTAAACATGACAAATTCTTGATTTTGCGTATGAAATGTTTCTTCAAGTTTCAAGTTAATTTCAACTCACAACTTACGTATATTTGTGTTTATGTAAATTATATGGAAAAACAAGTTTGTTTCCCTATTACAATATTATTATTACCTTATAAGAAAAATATTAGTAAACATAAAAACCATCTTTGAAAAACGAATAGACACACAAACAGACAGAGAGAAAGAGAGAGACAAAAAAATAAGAAAAAAAACTGATGAAGAAGATTTTTTGACTCTAGGAAGCACCATGAAAAAGCTGGCGGAAAAAACACAAACATACACTTATGTATACACAAGCTGTAGTGTGAACATTACATCTGAGGATGATGATGTATGTAAATATTTATCCTCACGTTTACCTTGCCTTTGGCTTTGGGGTATGTTGTATGTTGTGATGCTACGCATGCATATACATTGTACTATGCCCAAGATCAAAGGTAAATTCCAGTTCATCTTCAAGTCTTCAGTATTCAGTACAATCTCTATGTATCTGTCTGTAATCATGATGAGAATTTCAAGTAGTGGCGGAACGATGATCACAATTTTGTCTTGTTCCTCTTTAACATCATTTATGCTGGACCAACATTTACGACTAAACTTTATTCCATTTCAATAAAAACAAGGGAAAAGAGGGAGGTAGAAGAGAAAACATATCATGTTAAATGGTAATGATGCCAAAGAAATCTCACTTGCCAGATTCAAATTGCGTTTGCTGGTTTTGGTTGTTGGTTACAAAATGGTACACAAAAAAACCTGAGCTTGCTTAAACTTGCAGACTTTAAGCAGCAGAGTTAAGAATAATAATGGATATTCAATATTCAGTACTGATTGACTTTTTTTGGTTGGATTGAAATGTATAATAAAAAATGCAGTTGTGTTCTGCACTTTGAGATCTAAATATATCTACATACTACATACTTACAAGATATGAGATACGAGACATCTATAAATGGTATCCCTGTCGATTATAATTACGTTAAATAGCTTCAGTTTCTAATTAATTCTCTTTCTTTTCATCACATTGATGCATGTATCATTCTCCTTCCTATCGCCTTTACGTTGGCTATTGGCTAGCCATCAATACTTCCAATCTCTTCCTTGTATCTAAACCTTATTCCGTTTTTTCTCACATCAGATGTCATAGGTATAGTATAATATTAGCCATCCCTTTTCCCATTATGCTGTACATAGGAACGGAGAGAAAAGGGGAGGGTCAGCAAGAATTCATAGAATCTGACTTCACATAATAATGTAATACATTTGTACCCTACTGAAAAAATGGTTTAACTTTCATCTTTCATCTTTCCTTTATTATACCACCGATCAAATTCAATCCACATAATTTTTTTTGGCTCTCAGCATTCAAAATTCCAAGTCAAAAATAGTGCATGCACATTATGCAGCGCAAACATTACGTACTTACAATTAGTTGAGTACATTAAGTACATTGAGTATTGAGTACACTAACAAGGAATGCGTGTCACATTGAAATTTTATATGGTCCAAGATTTGTGTTCTCAATAACTAAGTGAGGCTTCATTTGAGTGAAGTAAGAATGAGTTTATTAGAGTATTATGTATACATCTATTACGTGTACAATGATCTATTATTACAAAGACAAAATCGGGATCGCACCCATAAAATCCAATCCATACTACGGAAGAAATACATGTCGTGTCTGTGATATGTAAGTATTAAGTGCATTTATACATGAGTATCTATGTATATGAGAATACGCAATTCCTCGTTCCTCATGTCTCATGTGTGTGGTTATTATTATTCGCATCATCGCGGATTATATTTAATATCTAATATCTAGTGCCTAAGGTAGGCCATTATGTATTTTTTTCGGCTTTCGGCAGACACAAGACACAATATATAATATCGCACGCCGGTTGTGTACCATACACTGTACTCTGTCCATAGTCCATACATAATACATCCTATGCAAGATGATGGTGATAATACTAATAGTAATAATTCAATTCCTTACTTTCATTCATTTAATATAATAGGGTATTTAAACTAAATCAGCCATTTAAACAGTCAGAAACTATTAAATTAGTCTCGCATTTGTACATATGGAAATATTTGATGCAAGTACATTACATATGCAGATTGCATACAGAATACAGAAACACCGTCACATTATCATCATCCTAAGAGTATCGAGTATCGAATGTCTAGTGTCGAGTGTACAATGTGCAATGTGCACACTACACCGAGATAAAAAGTACACATGAATATCAGTATTAAATTAGTATGGTTCCTTCTCTTCCTCTTTTCTTATCCCTTAATGTACATAAAGTATATCTAGTGTCTAGGATTAAAGTTATTAGTAGTAGTTGTATCACAATCATCGATATAATGTATATACTTACTATGTGTATGCATACATAATATTATGCTCTTATATAATATAAATTAAATATACATCCCTGCCGTATTCTATTTCCCTTTCCACATCCTACATTCTACATTCTATATTCTACGACCACCAAGGAAAATTGGAATAAAGAAAAACACCAAGCGAAAAATGACATGAAACAAGCCGTTTAATATTCTAATAGTTTACACATGAACGATGAACAATAGTTACCTGAGTATCGAGTACAGAGCATCGAGCATCAAATAGTACACTACTTGTGTCTTGTGCGTAGGAGATAAAAACTAAACTAGTTAAAAGTGAAAGCGCATTATGCATTATGTTTGATTGATACATGATTTGTGTAGGTATGTTTCGTCTCTCGTCTCATGTCTCAAGACTCAAGTCTAGATATAAGAAGCAACCGTTGACCGTATTTCCTAACACCGAAAGTGTACCATTCACATGACATAAGACATAGGACGTAATCACGCAGCATGTAGAAAAAACTATTAAACATAATACGTACACGGCATTACTATCTATTGTCTATTATCTATCTCTGGGTCACTGTTGAATCTTTTTTCAGGTCAAATTACAACTACAAACTACAAAGTACAAGATGTGTTGATAAATTTATTTATTTATAATTTATAAGCCGACATGTTGAATGTGACATAAGACAAGAAGAAAAATTAGACTAGAGACTATAGGCTAGACCAAATAGTCAACCTTTCATCTTTCATCATCCATCTACTGATTCAATGAGAGCAAGAGTAAAAGTTTACAATATACAGTATACAACATACAAAATAAAGGTACGAATGTACTTATATCTTACATTTTGTATATTCTGTCTATACTCTATACAGTTCCCTTTCTTAATAGTAATTATCTTAAAAAACTCAATTAAAAGTCCAGTTTCAATGTGAAATGTTTAAAACTGTATAAAAAATTAATGACACTCTTGACTCTTCTATCTTGTACAAACTCGTTAAAATATTATGCATTATGATATGATATGGATAATGGATAAGTTATGAGTTATGAGTGTAAATTGTAAATAGCATTAATGTGATGCACTAAACACTAAACACTAAACAGTTATCATATACATGATGATCATTATAATTACAGTATCATCATCACATTATGTAATTAACAAATGTAAGTATGGTATCATGAGTGGTAGAATTTTATATAGGAAATATCGTACATGTGGACTACACACAAATTTTTTTGCTCATTCTTTTGATTCTAGATGCTAGTTTATGGGACATTTGATGTAAAATATAAAGATGTACAGAGCAAATGAAATGGAGAATCTTGATCTCCATCGACCATTGAGATGGTTCATTTTTTTTATTTACAGTCTCATTTCCTATTTCCTATAGGTATGCATTACATCTTCCATTTATATCTGTGCACAATGTGCACATTAATTTAGCTATACACATCATGATTTGAGATGCGAGATGCGAGTAAATGAGACCGTTTTTAATTGCACTTTTAAACGACATTGCTTTCGTTGGTGTGTTACCCTCTTCACATATCGTATGTACGTCGTATAATTTATCGGATCATACATCAATTTAAAACTTTGAACTATCAAAATTACATTCAATATTAATCAACGCTTGGGAATTTCTGCCTGTGTAGTTTTAACTTTTACTGATAGGAATATGCGAATATACTCCTTCCCCTCTGAATGAACAAATTACCCATGAGGTAACAGGTACGTAATACGAGTCACCATCATCTTTCATCTTCACTGTCGTACATGAAAGGAGGTGAAACTGACAACGACGGTGGACGATGGACGATCCACACAGGCATAGATACAAATATGTAAAAATGTTAGGGTCTGGGTTCTTTTCATTCAGCATTCGATTTTACGGATAGGTAGAACACGTTATACTGTATGTACTGTAATGTATTATACATAATACATGATACGTAATGTGTCTAATGTGTAACGTGTAAACTATTATAATTATAATTATTATTAACGTTGAAACAATTTACAATCAAACAGATCATAGTTTGTACTTTGCTTTGTGCTAACGGCTATAATTAATTGTGGGCATGTAAGATGAACACTGAACATAAAAACTATCCCTCCCACTTGCTTCACAACTCACAACTCAAAGCTCAAAACTTTACCAAAACTAAGTCTAATTATCTTTTGACCAAAATAGGACAAATTAAAATTTAAAGGATGCTTGTGTGATGTTTGTTGAAATTAGTCAAGTCAATTTGTATTACTATCAAGTTTGCTTTCAATGTCCATCATCCAACCGTTGGTGCATTAATAATATATATTACATGTTACATGCTCAAACGATTTGCGGTAGGTAGGTTGATTTGATAATTAGGCTCAAAGCTCAAAGCTCAAATCTAACCAGAAATATTCATAACAATGAGCGTAATCGACCGCAAAAACCAACCACGACCACCAACATGTTTTTCCAAAACCAAAACCACAGACACAGAGGATGTTGGATGTTGTACTATCTAGTATCTACAGGAGGGAAAGCTTGGTCAAATTAGCCATATAAGTCCATTAAGGATGCTGATACTACTACTGTGTGTAAATGTGTACATTACTGCCCTCCAGAAATCGAATGGAATAAAAAGAAACACAAATACCAAGTTGCTACAGGGAAGAATCAAATTGCTCCTTAAAACAATAGAATTTTGTACAGTACTGGGAAACTAATGTAGAAAAAACTGCAGTATTTTCACTTTTCTCTTCTAGCTTCGTTGCAGAAACATCCTACAACGTACATATTGCACACTGCATACACCAGCAGCATCGAATAGATTGAATAGTCACTACTCACTACTTACTATTTACACATTTGCCTTGCTCATAATATAGTGTTGCGTAACGATCGTCTGTAGTTTAAAATAAACAAATAAACATGGGATTAATGCACGTTTGCATGCACGATGCACCATGCACAAATGTTTTTTATAATATTTTACAATAATTAAATTGAAAGCATCTATGAAATGTGCATATTATATATTATACAATATGCAATATATCAGTACACATATCGAGAATGGAGAATGAAAGATAAAGATCATCAAAGTATTATGAAATAACTAGTCCAAGTACATTACTCATATAATATATGAAGTAATTCCTGTTCTAAGTTCTAGTGTGAAGTGTGCAGTGTGCAGTGTGTAGTATGTGAGTCAGTGAGAATAGAGGAGTAAAAACAATTAGTTGAAACAGACTTTTCATAAAATGATACATGTCTATCAGTATTGAGCATTGAACAATGCACCTCTCTTATAAATATTCTTGTCTCCATACTCCATACTTAATACTTAATACTCAGGCATAGCCGGTAATTTCATCATGAGGACCTTTATTATTGGTATTAGTATTAGTTTTCCTATAACCTGTCTACATCAGTTTCATTTTAACGTATCGCGTAACGCATTTCCTCAAGACTCAAGATTAAAAGAAAGTTATGCACGGTACACGGTGGTAAATATGTGTGTACACACACAGAATGGTGTGTGGTTGGTTTGGAGTTAGGACTTTAGAGCTTGTACTTTGGAGGATGAGTACAACTACACATCTACATTCTACATTAAGGTATTTACAAGAGATTCGTGATTAGTTGAACGCGTAAGAAAAACTAAAACCAGAAGTCAAAAGTTAGCAGTATCTCGCAGAGGTATCATAACAAATTACAAATTACAGTGCATTTTGTACATTCCCCAATAGAAAAATGTTCAGGACGACAAATTGCAATGATTCCATGACTCTTTATATTCAATAGTTAATAGTTAATAACCTGTGTCTATAATTTATAATTCATAATGCACAAGCCAAAGAAGATATCATTCATTATCCATCACTAAGAATTTATTGGTTTTTATGACCACTGACCACTGACTACAGTGTAGTCGCTCTACTCTGTTCTCTTGAAAAGGTATTCGTACTTTTTACTCCTTACATTTCTTACATTAAATAAAAAAAACAAGGAAAAGGATCAGCTAAACGTCTTGAACTCTACCTAATAGTTTGACCAGTTTCTAGTTTCAAGTGTAATGCAGTATAATAAATAATAATATATAATATATCATATTATATCATTTAATATGTACACAATAAGCGTTTGCTCAGCTTCGAATTCCGATTGATGTGCAATGTGCAAGAAAGAATTTACACATCCTTATCCCTGTTTCCTAACAATACACATAATATACCACGATTAGGTGACGTAACTAAAAAATACGAATACAAATACAAATACAAAACACATGCAAGTATCAAATATCACGGTGGCAGAAGTAAATTGGTAAATGCAATACGGAATATGAACAGGTAAATTAAGTATATGCCTTTTGCCATTTAGCGATTGATAAGGAACTGTATCATGTATCATGTATCACAGAAAACACAAATAAGCTTGTAACCACTTGTTTTTACCAAATTACTAGCAAAAGTACAAAGCACAAACATCCTAAAAGTTTTCAGTAATACATGATTTTTCAAGTAGTCATCAATGGAAATTAATCTATCAGGGCTTGAAACAAAAAGAGTCCCACTTTTACATAATATTATACAATGAAAATTCTACAGTAATGATACAAACTGTATGGAGTATGGACATTTGCTAGTTTAAACAGTGACAAGAAATAAAAGAAGATATTACAGTAGAAAACTGTACAATGCACGAGTATGAAATAAAAACTACTCATAGATCATAAATAATTAAATAATGAATGAGTTGAAATTGTCATCTTAGAAAAACTCCTTCTATGCAAGTCATCGAGTCCGTTAATCATTTCAGCAGCAGCTACTCAGTCAGTCAGTCAGTCGGGGTGGTTGAATAATATACGTAATATACATATCCATCGTCAGCACCATCACAATCACCGTCTTCATCGTCATCGTCAGCAGTAGTCATTACATTACGTTTAACTGAGTCAAATCTCAATCTCATAATTTATCTCACACATTGGTATAATTCTCAACATATCTATCCATTCATTCATTCATTCATTCATGTGCATATACATTTGGTATATTTAGTACTGACAAGTAAGTAAGGTGTACCAGCTCATCATATATCACATACCACATACCACCTCAAACCATATGTATACCTCAACACAACACGTCGTCTAAAAATCATGAGCTTTGTTAATGTGTGTGTGCTGTAATTAAGTATGCTCTTCACGTCTTGGATCTGAAAAAGTACATGGACATGCTTATTCAATTTTCAATTCTCAATACATACATAGCCAATGCTCAGTGCTCAAAGCTCCCTCCCATATTTATATTTATATTTACATTTATACACCTCTGCAAAAATGAATAATATCTATTACCTGAGTATTCAAATTCCAAATACTACATAATAAAAATTCCATATGTAGTATGCAAATAGATATGCATGTATTATGTATGGGCATAGTATGTACATTTTAGATACACACTGGAACAATACAATAACACATGAAATAAAAATGCAACATTACATAAACGTTAGACAGAGAACAGACAATACACAGATAAACATAATGGGAGAGAAAACATTACAGTTTGTGTCTTGCGTATTGTAGACCGTTCTCTTTTCTCCCCTCTCTCTCTGTTTCTGTCTCTCTTCTTCTTCTTCTTTTTCTCATCTCACTGAAAGAGTCACTTACTCATAAAATGCAGTACAGTACAGCAAATTTTCTTCTCCTATGAAGAATGAAGAATCAAGATCCTCAACATCTCAACATCTTTATTTGTACAGCATAACTCATATTTAACAGTTTCCATCCATCTTCAGGTACCAAGAAACAAATTTAAAGTTTATAGTTAGTACAGACACAGACTATATAGATATTAGATATTAGACATTGCACTTTTTTGTACAAGTGTATCTGCATTTTTTCAGTTGACAGAGATGATACATAATACAACTTGGTAAAATAAATAATAAGAATAATATACATGCATGTATGAACCATGTATGTATACTGTATACACATAACAAAGAGTACTAGACAACATCCGAAACTGAAAGGACATCATCAGAATAAATAGGTCTTTTCTCATACAGTACCTACAAACAATACATACTTGCATTTTTCTACAAGGTACAATGTCTTTGTCGCACTCATGTTCCTACTCCTTACTCGTACTCGAATTCGTATTCGTATTCCTATTCGTAGCATCAAAAAGAAGTAGTACATTTAACATACCAAAATATGATTTAATAACGGTGATTATGCAATTTTTGAATCATCATGAAACTATGTAACATTTTTTTGGGGGTACAAACAGTTAGTATTATTTACCTACTCCTTTTTTCTCTGCGCTTGAGATGCATCATGTATGATGTGTGATATGTAGCTGAAAAAAAGACAAGTTACCTGTACACAAAATGAAGATGTAAAAAACCATGTAAATTTTCTGAGAAACCAGAGAGATGAGCAATGAACAAGAAAATTAAAGTAGCAGCAAAGTACGTTTTAATCTTTAATTTTGGTTTGGTCTTTTGGGTATGCTGGCTCAAAGCTCAAAACTAAAAACTAAACACAGATAGGGAATACGACAAACAATAAATAAAAGGTATAGTGGAAGGTGTAAGTATAACTTTTTCCAAGTATTGGAGAGAAAAATCTCCAAAGAGGTTGGAGATTCACATCACCTGTAAACAGTAAACATCAAACAGATTTGTACATTGTCATATTATCTAAGCATTTGTTCAGATTCAGATTCAGATTTTTTATAAAACGTTTGTACAAGAAAATATTGATAGATGTAGCATAATATGTAGAAGACAAAAAAATGCTTTGAAAACGGTATGCAAAGAAGAAATAAGAATCACATGTCCGTCCACATCCACATTCCATAATATGTACATAATACTTAAAGTCAATTACTCAACAAATGTCGATGTGGATGTCTTGTGATCATCATTGTTCGTTTTTTGATTTGAACCCTGTTATTATCTACAAACCGTGTATAATGTGTGTATAAAATGGTACTTGAGCAGAAATATTAATAACTATGAATGGATCGGCAATCCGCAGTAAAGAGTACACAGAGTAGAGAATAAGTATAGGTTGTTCGCACACTGTAATGTAATATGTACAATGTACATTGTACATACGTAATATCTGATACGTTCACATTACATTAAATATTTTTATCTATCAATCTCTTCATCCACAATCCACATCACTGCCGATCAAGATGATGATCATGTTGATATTAAATCGTTGCCGTGTCCTATGTCTAATAACTAATATAACTAATAAGTGTAGGAGCATCTCATGTGTATGTATGTATGTATGTATGTGTGCATGTGTTTATTTTATGCACACTGCTCATTGTTCACTGCAAATTCCCAAAATCAATCAATCAGATAGTATCCCAAAAGAAAATAATAATATACTATTATTATTGATTATTACACAAGAATAAAAGGAAATATGCCCATTACATTGTACTTGTGAACAAGAGATGTATATATTGTATATTTACAAACTTGCCATAAAAGAAGGACGATAAAAGTGGTAGCAATACAATGCAATATTATAAATATATTATATAATATTTATTATCCTTCTTTTTTTATTATTTATTTTTCATTTGTTTGTATAATCTCAAGTTTCAGACTTGAGGCTTTTCAGTTTTATATTATGAACTTTACAATTATACTTTTATGGAAGCTGCAGAAGGAAAAGAAGCTCAACATTCAAGACTCAAGACTTTTTATTTTCTATACGTCATAATCACTGATCATGATATAATAGTAATTGTTCGTCGTGTCATGTATTGTGTGCTTGTTATTCTTTATTATGTACAAATTACACAAATTATGTAATGTATCTCCAAAATCTATCCATTATTACACAATACAATAATTTAAAGATGCATTTTTCTGTTTCTTTATCATGTTTCGCATTTCCAGTGATAAATGAACATTGCACATTTGACTACATTATATTAAGTTTTATGCATGAATGGCGGGTTGTAGGCATGAAACATGATAACATAAACATATAGATAGATAGATATATTTACACTTTACACTGGAATTTTTATACATCACTTGGCAGGAGGTGACACGAAAAAAGTAAAACAGTTCTCACAAATATTAGAGTAGTTGTTTTTCAATAAACAAATCATGTGTAAATTTTTATACCGGTGTACACGAGTCTTAACTCTCAAGTTACCTACAGAAGAATTATGAATGTGCATCTTTTTATTATTGTCACTGTAAACTATTTACAATGTACAATGTACAGTGTACACAGTAAGTATAAGATTGTAATCATTTTTTTGTTCCTTTCTCATCATTGTCTGTTTTCTGTTTTGTCTCCTGCTTAAGTATTACATCATTTACAAACGATTTGTACTAATAGTTGGATAGTTTTTTTCATTTGTGATGTTTAAGATGAGAGATTCATCGTCAATTTATTGTATTGGTATTGTGGATTGTGGACAAAACAATCAAACCAAATCTGTTCTATTTGACGTAATGAATTCAAAGAACAAAAGAATAACAGTTCAAGATAACATTGGTAGCTAGTTGCTAGTAGCCAGTCTAGTCACAAGTCACTAGTCAGTGTTAAAAGATAACAGTGTAAACTTAAACACTCAAAAGTAGACAGAGAGAGAGAGAGAGAGAGAGAGGGCAGGATGAAAGTGAGTGATGAGTTGTGAGTGACCTGCCAACAGTAAATACGTGAGAAAACATTTGTAATAATATTGTTATTTTTTTCTGTGGAACAGCTTGAATGTGTTAAGTATTGAGTATTGAGTGTTGAATGCTGAAGCACACGGTGGTTAAATTATTTGTGATCACGAGCTAATTACTAATTGGTTTTTCATTTAAAGCTTCAAATCATTTGTACATGTGTAGACTGTAAACTTTGCAATGCAGATACAAGATACATATTTACATAGAGCAAATGCCAAATACCAAATACATGATGTATGACTGTTCACACTCGTTGATTGTTGATATCAAAATGAAATGAGAAAGAATAATAGTAAGTTTTACACACTACTATCAATTCCAAATTCCAAATTCCAAGATTCTGACAATTTTATTATGTGCGAACACGTTGAATTTGAGTGTGTTCGTTCTTTTTTTTCTCTCTCTCTCTCCCTCTTTCTTTCTTTCTATATTCTCAATTCTCAAGGATAAAAATGATCTTTAATATTTTGTTGGTCATTCCATTCTTTTTCACTTGTCCTGTAAACTTGTAAAATGCACATGGTCTACTGTCTACTGTATGCTGCATGTACAATTTGCTCATGGTACATTTCACTCCGTCTTTCCCTCATCCACACGATTCATTTGCTTAATGAATATTCTTCTTTTTTTACAATCTACGTGTCAATTTCTCAAGCGAGAGCAGTTCATCATAATCAGCAACTTAAAGTCATAAGAAAGAGGTAAAATGCAAAATGTATCTAAAATCTATATTATATCACAGATAAAGGATAAAAGATAAAAGTTCACTGCTTACTGCTTACAAATCTCCATCATAATTACACCCAAAAATTACATATTGTATTGGTATTTGGTATTTGATATAAAAGCTCAAAGTTACGCAACCCCTTTGCTTGAAATTTTTAAAAAGATGTAAAAATGTGATATTTTTATTGTACGAAAAACTGAATGAAAATAAAATTAGTAAGTATAATAATAATGAAAAACATCTTAGCATGTCAATGGTAAATGATAAATGATATCTATAAACAGATGCAAAATCCTGACCTTGCTTTATTTTTAGAAAGATGAAAAAAACTTGAACCTTGTACACTTGAACACTTAAAGTCAAAGTTTATGCTTGGGAAAACATGGACAAATCTATGAGGGCTATATTGTATTTGACACAGTTTGAGTGAACACGATTAACTTGTAAGAATTTACAAGGTATCCGTTTCAAATAGATGAGACATTGTCAAAATTGTATCAAATATCAAATTGGAATGATAAAGCGCATCTAATAATGAATAAAGTAGAGTTGAAAGGCGGTTGAAAACAGGGTGCTGTGATTAAGAATATTATATGGACCGAGCAAAATTTGCATCCTTATTCAAGGAAACCTTTACCCGTCCACAATGTATGACATACAGTGTGATATTATGTATTATGAAGCATCGAGGATACCTATATCCTATATCCATCTTATCATGTATCAAGACAACAATGATATCATAATATGAAAGAAGTAATATTTCTTAAAAACTGTGCATGTTTTTCCTTGTATCTTGTATATATGTTCATTTGGTGCATTCAGTTGACAATAGGAAAAAGTAAAAAGGTATAGCTATCAGCTAGAGGTATCTGTTTAAAAATAAATCTCAAATCTCTTCTATACAAACCTGATGCTCTAAATCTTGGACACAAAGCATTTCATTCTTGAAGAAAGTACAATACTAATGTATTATTAACTTTTGATGTGTAATAATAATAATACTTGTACCTACAGTGTACACTGTACACTATGTACATGAACTATGTGCATATAAAAAAGAGTATTAAACGAGAAGTATTGACTATTTAAGATATGGAGATATAAAGACATTATTATTACTATTATCATTAGTGTTATTTATAGATAGTTCCTCTGTGTATTGTATACTGTGTGTAGTGTGTTGTGTGTACCTAGGAGGACAATACAATGGAAAAAGCCAAAGGTTTGCGACAGACATTTTTTTCTATTCTTTCTTTCTGTCTTGCTGTCTCAGCTGAGCCCTCACGCTTTGACCATCAACAACCAACATACATCCGTTAAATATTTATTACGTAAAAGATGGTCCTAATGAAATCATTGTAGGTGTGTGTGTTCTAGGTTCTAAAATGTGTGTATTGTGTATTAGGGATTGTCCATCCATTCATCGCCATCGTCATCATAATCGTCATCGGCATTCTGAAATCTCAAACCTCAAACTTAACAGTCAACTCACTTCAATCTCGTTCATAAACACTAAACACATGATATTTTATAGCCTGTTCTGTCCTGTCTCGGAGACATTTTATCTCCAACTCTGTCTTTGTCTCCCTCTCCCTTCTTTCTCTAGCTTGCGTCTTGTGTTTTATTACGAATTTTCTTTTGTTTCATTCTCCTTTGCATCTTTGACTGTCATGATGCAATGTGTGATGTCTTGAGTCTTGTGTCAATTTATGCATGAGAAACTATAATAATATACAATATGTATGTACTATTTAACATTTTAATTTGTTTTCTTCCACTGTTCTACATTCTACATTCCTGCATTTTATGTGTGTATTGTGTATGTAAATATGTGTAGTTGCGTGTGTGTTTTTGATAACTAGATTTATGTGAGGGACAGTTGCATTTATTTTTGAACTTTGGATTTCATTCTCACTTTCTCAATTCTCAACTGCCGATTGACGATTGACGATTGAGGATTGACGATTGATGGAGGTCTGTCATTGAAAAAATTATGGTAAATATATTTTTCTGCATCTTATTCTTTATTCTTTAGTCACATACAATATACGATTCACGGTACACGATGTATGTACATATGTATCTATGACTAATTGCAGAAAATATCGGGATGGCCTTAACTTCTGCATTCTAGCAAATGTATAATATCGTAATTCTGCAATGATGTTGTGATTACACTGCGCAACCCAAAAACGTTTGCGTTGTGCATATTCCATACTTTATACGCCATACAGCACATACTCAAATCAAGTCAAATGAAGCTCATCATTTTTTGAGACTTCATATTTTGTGAAAAATTTTACATATAAATGTTTGTATAACATACAATGTAATGAGTATAGAGTATAGAGTATAGACTATAGGCTTATAGGCTGTAGACAAGGAGAGAGAAAAGGTATAATTCCGAACAAGAAAATTCGTGTGTCATAATATAAATAATAATAGTCATGTAACTGACTGTGTACCATGTACGATGTACGATGTATCAAGTTGCAAGTGGTTGAATCATTATCAAAACACATAATACGTATGTGCTGCGCCACGTATAATTTACATAATCCGAAGGAAGAAACCTAACACCCAAAAGTAAAATCAACTAATCGAATGTGTCTAAACGAAATAATCATCTTCTCTTTACTTATCTATCTACATACTGTATGAGCCAGCTGAAAACAGCAGGGCACACGTCAATTGAAAATACCAAATAATAATTTGTACAATAGCAAATTCATACACATGTATATAGATAATAATAGTAGTAGTCCTAGTAGTCACCGTTCATCTTCATCGTAATGATAATAATATTTTTATCATACGTTATTCTTTTTTACCTCATACTGCTGTAATGGAACAATGTCTTGGAAATCACGAACTTTCCGTAGGAGCAACAGTAATGTGACAAGTATTATGTACTTTAGACAACAGGCATTATGTAGAATGTAGATGTGTATGTTATGTTATGTTAAATTTCAATGGTCAAAATACTCAAGCAATGTGAATAAATATGCAATAACTGCTAAATACCAGTGCACGTACAGAGAACAGAGAACACAGCACAAGTTACATTTAAATACGCAAATCTTGGAACTTGGAACAAAAGGGGTAAATTTGTATTTGTATTTGTACACAATAATTTAAAGAATGAATGAATCATGAAATTTGTATTATTATCATTATCATTATTTTGCACTCAGTATGCTCAAAAAAATAGTTGTGACATTTGCATATATACACATATACATGTTTTTAGTTTTTACCTTTTACCCAAAAGCCCGTTTTTCTCAGTCTCTGTATCTTTTTTATCGACTGATAAAATGTAGTAAATGTACGGAGTATTATTATCTATCAGTGTACAGTGTACATGTGTGTTTTGAGCTTTCTTGCTTTTAGAAGATACCAAGAACCAAGAATCAAGAATGATGAGAATAAATTATGCATATTATAGAGATGTACATACATCCATCAAAGATTACAGCTGCATTTCATAAATAATAAATAATGATATATGTTTCACCTGCAATTATTGCTGCACTGCCTTCAATCAAACGACTACTTGTGTGTTTGTTTGTTTGTTTGTTTTGTATTCTGAGCAAAAAAGACGAAAAAAATTGATTGCAATCAATCTCCTATTTACAATCGTTTATCCTTTACCATTGAACATCATCTTGTACAAATTAACGACCAATGCAGTTTGTAATTTGTAGTTCAACTCAATGGTTCTTCTCTCTTCTCCAAATTGGAGAAGAACCGTTTATATCGTTTTAGTAATAATTGTTATACTTGTTACAGGTTGTAAATTGTAAATCCTAAATTTTCCAAACTCCATACCCCATGCAGAATCTGACCTGGAAAGAGGATAACAAGAAGAAGAAAATGAATAAAACAAACAAGCCTGATACTTGATAGTAAAAAACTGTTTAAAACAGTAAAATTGAAAATTGAAATGCAGCATTGAATTCATTAGTGACTTGAAATTTTGATTCTAATTAATATAACATCCACGTACTTTTCAGATCCACGAAATTCAGATATGAATGGAAAATTGAAAGGATTGCATAATAATAAAGATCCTATCGATCGACAACCAACTCTGATCTCTGGTGTAAAAAATATATCGACATCGACACATGACCAAATTCTAAATCTAAAATATAGGTGCATGAGAATAGAACATTCAAATTAAATTATTGTACTTGATGTACAATAAACTTGAACTACAAGCAATAAGCAAAGAGCACAAGCAACTCGGATGGTTCTATTCTACACTGTACAACGGTAGTGTCAAGGTCATCCGATTTTTAGACCTCATAATGAAATCAATGCAACTAGTGTGAAGTTTGAAATGACCTACACATTACATATTGCATGTACAATGTAAACTGTAAACTGTAAATGACAGATTTTTTCTCCAATATCCTCAATATTTTTAATTTGTAACGTTCTGTGCATAGTAATGACTAGGGAAATTGAAGCGAATCGTATATCATAATATTTATTATTTATATCATGTATCATGTATCAAAGACGTATCCAATATTAACTAAAAAAATTCATTGTACAATGCCAATTATGAAAAGGGTACAGAAAAAGAATGGGAAAGATCAGCGACAGCCAGACGTTTGATGTTTCATGTCTAATGTTTGATATGAAATACGCATTATTAATTTCATTAAAAAAGTGATACAATACAATACAAAATACAAATATTGAAGCAACTCAATCTTCAATCTTGAATATTGGATACTCAACACTCATTATACTTAGCTCCATTGAATTTACATATAAATATCCAACGTGTCCTACGTCCACGATCCACGATCCATAATTACATAAAAATTGAAGGTAAACTTGTACTGATGGGAAAATGTCGTTCTAAACAACATAAATGACACAAACATGTACGTAATCAAGAATCAAGAAGGTATTAACTATTAACATCTCATCCGATGTATTCGTATATAATATGAGTTGCGATTGGCCTATTATACTACAGAGGAAAATGGAGGCCTTTTTACACAAACAAACAAACATACAATTGACTATTGACTACATACATATGCAAATACAGAAACAGATATAGATACAACATGCACAACAATTCTCTTATGTACAAGAATAACCTGTCTAGTCGTAAGTAAGTGAAACAAAACTGGGGACAAAGATGACAGTGACGAGGATGACGATAGAAGGATCGAGAATCGAGGATCGAGGTGGACGAAAATTATGATGACGAATCTCTGTTTTTGCTATAATCAAGAAATCAAATGAGTACACGTTCAATGTTCAGTCTTCAATGTTGATTTGATTCTTGAAATTTGAGACTTGAAACTTGAGATTAGAGACTTTAGAGTTGCGGTTCTACTTTTTAAGTTAGTTTTTTCATCAGTTTTAAATTTTCACTATATTGTATATTATATAAGCAAGTTTAAGAAAATGTGGAAGCTGCTTGATACCTTGTTATTTCTTATATCACACTATGTACTATGTAACAACGTACCATAATATGCGAATATATACCGCCCAATCTATAAAAATACACTAGAATTTCGAATGTTACTTAAATATTAAATATTATACTATACATATTATTTGATGCCTAATGCCTATCCCCCAGTTCAGTCCAATAGAAAGGATGATACATGGGTAATGGGTAATGGGTAAGTCTCACCGTTCACCGTGTTGTATTGCCACTACAAGGCGTAAATGGTGAGAGAATGTGAGATACTCTCAACTCTATAATATCATACTGTACGTTGTATCATCAAGCACGCTGAATGTTGAATGCTGATGACGTTACGGCATGGGATGAAAGGATCGAGAATCGAGGATTGAGGATCGGCTACGGAAAGCGCGTGGAGTCCACAAGTAAAATGTAAGAATGAACGTATTCTTATACAAATATGTGAATATGAGTGCTCAGCTATGTAGAATAAAAGTACCTTTGGATTTAAACGTAAGTTATGCACATGTATATATTATGTAGGCATACGCGTGTACGGTGTACGAAGTACGGCTAAATGTTAAATGCTACATGGTAAATACTGAATAGTAACTGCACTCGCACACATGTGTACTGTACACTTTATACTGTATAGCATGTAGTGCTATGCCGTCGTATGTACTATGTAAGTGTGTGTGTGTAGACTGTACATTGTACATTGTGCATGTTTATTTGTAAGTCTGTGTATGCATGTTTTTATGTGTATATTATAGATTCGAAGGAAGAAACTGATGATGATGGACCCACAGAAAAAGAGATGCATCTACATTCTACAATCTACATCTTTGACTATGCTATAATATGCTATAATATGGACGGAACAAGGTATGGATGGGATGGGTAGACATCCGAGTATATAAATGCTAGAGATATTCTTCTGTGCATCATAATCAACCAAACCTCCCGATCAACAAGATCTTGTTCAAGCCATTTTCCTCTCCTGGACAAAATTCAAATCAACATCAGAAAAACAAGGTGGGTTTATTATATATTTTCATAAGATTTAGCTTTTTTCCAAACATTTCACCCCATCCAATACTCAAACTTCAACCAACTCGATAAAACAACAATAAGTCAGAGAATCAGTACAGTTTATTTCTTATTATCAGTGCAAAAAAACAGAAGAAAAAGTTCAAAATTCAGAGTGTAACTGAAACGAAACGTGAAAGACAAAGACAATTTTGAAAAAAAGGACCCAGAAATTGTGTATTTCAAAAAAGTGCTCAACTCTTGAATCTTGAATCTTGATTTGGAATCGGAATTGGATTTTTGCAAGTGTGGACAAATATCAAAGTGTTTCAATTGTGAATCAAAAGTACAAGCTCAAAGCTCAATTTTGTCGGATTTTTCAGTGTTTACATTCAAAAGTTTTCTTTGTTTGTTTTTTTTTTGGTTATTCTTCAATTTTTATTGAAAACTATTGAATGTTGAATAATAAGTGGAGTGACAATAAACAATAACAAGAAGCATAACAATAAATTAGTGGAACATTAACAGGACTAAAACAAAAGTGGCTATAAAGTTTGAGTTTTGAGCTTTGAATTTTGCTCACTTTTTCTTCTACAAAACCAACTAATATCAAGTTTTTTCAATTGGATTGGATTACCCCATACTTGTTTATACTTATCACTTATCACAATCCTTGTATCATTTTCCCTTTCTTTCCTTTTTTATCCTTCTGACTCTTGTACCTTTCTCCTTCAATTCTATGTATTAGATATTAGATAATACTAGATTCTAGAGTAGATTACACAACTTTTATAATATCCTTCTGTACTTTGTAATTTGTTTCTTCAATTTTCCCTCTAAACTCTAAACTCTAAACCTCTTTCTCATGTACAAAAACTCTGTTTCTCTATATTTTTTGTAGGCTAGTCAACTTGAACCGAACCTAGTTCTCCGTTCTCCCCAATAACCCAAATAAATCATCATCATGTCGAAACTTTACGTCTCAGTCGGTAAGAAAAAAAATTATATTTTATACACATGTATTGAAACTAGTTAGTATTTGCATTTTTGTAGGTTCTAGATTCTAGATTCTAGTGCTTGCTCCAAGTCATAGTTGTAGTTTGTAGTCATATTCCTGTACAATTTACATTGTACATTGTACACTCACACTCACTACATTGCCATTAGTCATTAGCGCCTTATGAAAGGAAGAGAAGGAAAAAGTGCGACTGGTTCCGTCTTTATTATTATTATTACGATATTTTGTTTAAGATCAGCCTCGTCTCATCACCTTTTGGCCAATTTGTAGCCAAATGCATTGAGCATTGAGCTATTAATCATTCATTAGAGTCTCTCCTTGTAATCAGACTCCCTGTAGATTCAAAATTACCTGAAAGGAATCAAGCTCTTTGATACATTTGATAAAAGATAAAAGCAACTGCCAATCCTATTAGATAAATTTTTCTCTTTCTTCTTCTTGTTCGTCTTATTTTACTCTTTTACTCTTTCACTCTTGCTTTTTAAGTTCTTTCCATTTTGATTGAGTGTAGTTTAAATAATGTTGTATCAAGTAGAGACAGATATTATGTTGCACCGTATACATAATCGATCATAACTGTCATGAGCAATCAATTGTTTCTATACACTTAGTTTTTTTCCCTTTCCTTTGAGCTTTGAGTCCTTTGAGAGAACGCGTTGTGCTATGCGTCATGCATCTGCATGTGTCTGTAGTCTGCAGTCTGTCTGTGTAATGTGTACTCCTCACTCACTCCTTACATGACATGACAGGAGTACATATTACATATTCACTGCCTCCATTGTTTTGTTTTTGTGAGTGATTAGCTTATTTGTTCTATATTCTATATTATACATAACGCACAACATAAAACGTAAAGTAGTACAAGTAAAACATAAAGTATAGGCACCGAGTTGTTTTTATCTGCACAGTATACAAAGGATTGTACTTACTTTAAGCATTAAGTATTTTGCATGTATGCAGATTGTAGATATAAATATGAGACGAGGTGAAAACTCGTAGATTGAGATGAGCAAAAAGTGAAATATGAGGATATTTACACTGTTACACTATGAAAATTAGTCTTGATTTCGCTTTTTAACAACTTAAGTACTTGTGTAAGCAGAACAAAACCCAACACAGAACTGTAGATCATAATTTGTACATACACACTTGTTATTTGTAGTGGTGTGTAGTGTGTAGTATGTCGTTTTTAGTGTGATGTATTCTAACTGATGCTTGTACTAATAATAATTATAAAGAATAAAGATGATGGTGACAATGCTGATGATGGTTATTATTATTCTTCTTGTTTACAGCCCTTGTTGCTCTCTTTGCCGTCGTCCTGGGTTTACCCAACAGCAGAGTAAGTTTTCAAGTATAATTTCCTTCCATTGTTATGTTCATTCAGACAAAACCACTGGTAAGATGAGTCTAGAGACTCGAGTGTAGAGTGTAGATGAAACTCATATAAATGTGCATTATACAAATACAAATGGAAAAACAAACACCAATTTGAACAAGTAAACAGTCAGGTTAATAGTTGGTAATTATAATTAAAAGCTCTTTGGTATTTTGTGGTGATGAACATCCTCATCCTCATCATTTTAATTCCTCAAGTTCCGTACCGTGTATCGTGTTATACTTTAGATTTTATACTCTCTTGAAACCATGGTGAATGGTGAACGGAGAATTATTATTATTTATTAGTAAGATGAATTCTTCTTGATGTTGTTGTTTGTTGTTTGTGCATAAATCAGAACATAGAACATGGGATATTTTCACTTTAAGTTCCATTCTCTTCTTGTCATATCAAAACATGTGCATGGCATGGATAGTTTAGGCGTTAAAAAATAAAGTTAGCTAGTAAAAAGTAAAACAAACAATAATAAAAAATGAAGAGGAAGTTTTCCATGTGTAGAGAGTAGAGAGACTATTAATGGTTGTGATAATTGTTTCATAATCAAACTTGAGACTTTCTTCTTCTTCCTTCCTATAATTCTCAGCCTTAGCCCAAGTCTCAGTCTCGTCCTTTTAGTTTTTAGTTCAAGCGTGCTACTTGTCAAATTTGCACTTTAGTTTACGTCAAACGTCAAACTTTGGGAGAATGCAAGTGTGAATTAAAATTGTGGCAAAAACACTAGATGTAACAACTTTTATGCTACATAATACAAAACACATACATAATACTCAGAGGCATATAGGTAGGTAGTCACTTGTATTTTCACAGGAGAAAGCATGACCATTAAAAGGATACGATGAAGGGAAAAAGAGGACTGCTATTAAGCTAATTTATCAAAATTCAAAAGTCACCTTTTATCATAACATTTACATCACAATTTATGCATGCATAATGTATATGTACAATGTACAGTGTACAGTCATCTAGGAAAAGGAAGGAAAACAACTACATTCTACATGCACACATATTTAAAATTATGCATTATGGCATGGTCAACATCTGTAACGATTACGAGTTTAAAATTCAGTTGAGAATAGACAGATTCTTCAGCAATGCAGTTGTTGCAGTTGTTTTTGCTGAAATAAAAGGTGCACAAAAGATCTGTACATTGTATAAATGTATTCAGTATGTAGGTGCAGGGCAAGTTGCATGGGCATACTAACTGCGGATAAATAATTGGAGAAGGGATGACAGTCACATTTGACGACTTAAATGGTTACGGGATGAGACAGTTTTGAGAAACGAAAGTGTGTACAATTTGTCTCTATCTCTGTCTCTGTCTCTTGAATTTTTCTGAATCATCTTTCTTCTTCGTCTTCTTCTTGTGAATTTCAAGTCAGTACATGTAGAAGGGAAAAAAGAGCAGTAGCAAAGCGGAAAGTACCAACAAATCTTTACCATGTAAGCGTCTTAAGATCTCATTTGACATAAACCTTTCCTGATTGAAAAGATGAGGACGATTTTGATTTATCATGCATTACAAATACTCAAATTTGGAATGCGCATCATCATCATCATCATTATTATTATCATTATTATCACAGACTCGGACAACTTAAAATTCAAAATGTGGAGGTAGATTGTCACAGTTATACATAACAACAAGTATATCATATGTATTTACTTTTGAAGGGCTTGGTTTGGTTTGGTTTGGCTTCTTCTCAGAGTCTTTGTGATTTCTCTCTAATGCATTTCTAATCTACAAATAGTCAACACAAGTCAGTTCATCGAAACAAAAAACAGTAAAAATTTTCTCTTAGTTTCTTTAGTTCATTTGTTCATTGCTCTGGTCCATTATTGGTGACGATGTTGAATAATACAGTTTAAACTCTAAATAATCCCTACTTAAATACTTGAAGCATGCAGGATGCACTCATTTTCTGTCATTTCTAGTGTTGCAAATTTCACCTTAATGAAACAATCTATAGGAGTCAGAATTCAGAATGCTCAAATTCAAATTCCCGTCAAATAATTTATTTATATCCACTCCTTTACTTTCATTACAATTTCCAATGTTATGTCTTCAACAACAACAAGAAGAAGCATTTGATAGTAGATAATAGATCATAGTGTGATCTTTGATGAGCTGGTGATGGTCATAGGATGGTGAAGGACTTTTTGAGAGAAGAGACTTTGTTATTAAAATCTATCCGTAGATTAAATCCTGACCTCTTGGCCTTTTTCATCATTACAAGTCATACGTGCAAGACATGTACCTATATTTTAATATTTTACTGTAATGTATACTCTTGTCTTTCCTTCAGTCTCTAGTCTGTATATAAATTACATGTACATGCAAATACTTTACAATGTACATTGAGATTGATTTGACGACAAACTATGAGACATCAGATGAATGAACAATCACTATATCATTTTTTCTCATTCTCTTACTCTTTGTACCTACCTACTGCATAACTAGTAACAAGTAAGTAGAAGCAACAAGAAGCATCATTGCCATCCATATTGTATTTCCAAATACAATAGAAGGATTTAACAATATTTATTTATTTATCTATCGATATGTTGTTTGATGTTCCTTCACTTTTTCAATTTTTTCTTTCTTCTCTTCCAAACTCATTCTTCTGCAATTCTGCAATGACGAGTCAACTCCAAAGACAGACACTAGACACTACATGTATGTGTTAAGTTGTTTTTCGTGCAAAAGTACACATGCATAAAATATAAATATATAACTAGAAACGAGATAGATAGATAGACACATACATACTACATGTATACTGTATACTACATACATGAATAACCATAATTCTTGAGTCAACGAAACAGAAAAGGTTTTGATATGAAATATTAAATAGAGGAAACTTACATATTCTTTGTGTTATGTAAAGATGAATAATAGTACTAAACATTCACATGTATTTTGTATTTTGTACACATGATGCAAGGCAAAAAGCACACTTGAAACATGAAAATTGTACTCATATACACACACTCACTCATGTGGTAGGTATTAAGTAGCAGTCAAGTAGCGATGAGGATGAAGAATGAAGAAGTGTTTGTATTCTTCTAATACTATTATATTGCAAAAACTGTATGCATTTTTTCTTTGAATCTAAGTAAGGATTAGACCTGAGGCTGTAGAATGTAGAATGCAGAATGTAGACATGCATATAAATAAAAAGGCTCAAGACTCAAGCCTTCGAAAAAAAAGTTTGGTGTTGTTGTGGTGTCTTTTTTCTCGTGTATACATACATGTACATAAATCTTTATTGTGGATTTCGTACACAGCACACAGTACGGCACATATCACATCACCTATAATAGAATTATGATGTATCACATAGCTGAATCAGAAGAAGAAGGAAGGTAACACGAAGTAAGATGGAAGTGAAAGTGATAGATAGATAGATAGATAGATAGATGCTTCACATTAGAATTACAACCGTATAACGTAACAATTCAAGCACATAGCCAAACACCAAACACCAAACACACACACACAATTATCATCCACAAGATGAGATTTTTGAAGGTATTATGAGATTATTCTCATTCATTCCTTCATTCATTCAGTCAACCATTCATTAATTTAGGCATTCAGCATTCAGTGACTTACTCATTTAGCCGTATTCGTATTCATATCTATGTGCTATGTGATACTGTATGTGCTATGTGCCGTTAAAACTTTATACTTTATACAAAACACTAATACTCTTCACTCTTCAGTCTTTACAATACATTATGAACTGTGGATTTTGGACTTGGATTGTGTATGAGACAATCCAAAGAAGAGACTGAGGCTGATAGAGGGACAGATTTTTTTAATGTAATTTACTCATTATCCTCTTCATTAGGTATGAGGTACGTGAGTGTCCACACACACACACAGGAATATTACATTCACATATCAAATGTCATTGCGTATACCTATTACATATACGGATCAAAGACACCCATTACCCATATTACACATTACAAAGATATGCGTATGCACACGCATAAAATAGAGAAAGACATGTGTTTTGACAATCTACTTGCTACTATATTTCCATGTATGATATATTATCATTGTTACTGCATATTACATAAGCATTTTACACATGATGTGAGGTACGTCATAGAAAATTAAAGAAGATGAGACAATGGAATAAAATTATGATACGCTATCCTATTCTATTTATTCTTTATTCTATGTCTTGAAAAATAAGTATTACAACTTACAGCCTCCTTCTTCTTCGCTTTATCTCATGGGTACAACATACAATATACAATTCAGAATTCAGTGTATTTAGGTATATTATATAAAAATGCAACAGAAATCAAAGATGATCCATGGATTTTCTTGTACCTTTATATTTTATATTGCACATCCTATTTTATGCTATTATTATTAATTTTAATGAACCATGTTATGAGACTCTTTAAAACTTTATTATTGTAAGATCACACATGTTTTTCTTCTTTCTTGTGTCACCCATTGTACAAGAAAAGCTTATGCAAATTTGAATATGTGGTTCATGTAAGAATACAGAGTACAGAGGTTATTGTTGCAATATATTATTTAGTATTCTTCCGATCATTACGATACTTTGATTATAGGGGATGCTCAAAAATTCAGGATTTAGCCAACTTTTAGAGTCTCTAGTGTTCATTATTCACTATGTATGTTGTATGATGCAGTGGTAATTTCCGGTTTCATTACACACATTTATGCATAATATTTGTCTCGTGTCTGATGTCTAATGTTATGATTGTAGGTGGCCAGACAAGCAGAAGACGAAGGCCAAGAAGAACAACCCCTTGGGCTTCCATCCAACAGCACATCCATTCGATCAAATATTGTCGATACTTTCAGTTGTGAAGGCAGAAGCTACGGTAAATTATAGCTATCATGATTAAATAACGAATAATAATAACGTTTTGATTTTTTAGATAAATATGATTATGTAAAACGTAAAAGGATGATGAGACGTGACAATAATAACATGACATTTATGAGGAGATAAACTAATAAGGGAAACAATTTTATCTCTAGTCTCTAACAAAACCTTGATCTTACAGTATTCTTTGTTTTGTCTCCCATTCCTAAAAACTTGTCGTTTAATGCTTAGGAATATCAAATACCAAACCAAGTTAAGAATAGAATGTCCTTTATCAAGCCGTAAATTACAGAATTAATCGAAATTTGATGACCCTATCCTCTGTAATCCAAACTCCAAATTTTAAACACATGTGCCCGCAACCTTTACCAAATAATATAATTTGGGGCTTAATTTCCTCCCTAAACAACCTTTGTTTCTATTTTCTATACATATCTAACAAAGCAAATCCTTCTCACGAATAATTTAGTCAAAGTTTTATTCGCTGGAAACGAAGAGGCAATTATTGTGTGTAGTATGTAGTGTAAACTATAAACTATTTAAGGATGTCCTTTTCTTCATTGCGTTTGATTTTGATTTTTTGTTTATATTGTTACAGGTTATTATGCTGATGTAGACAACGACTGTACGTCCATATTATTATATTATGTCATTAATGGATAATAGTGAATTATTATCTTTATTCTTTACTCTAAACTCTAAACTTATACAAGTTCATGTTTAATTTTGTTGTTTTTCCACTCTTTTCTTCTTCTTCTTCTTCAATTCATTGTCTTCCCTGTGACAACTTTTAGGCCAAGTAAGTGTTTTTAAACTTGATATTCCTGTTCATTTATGTATTCTTCTTCTTTTATATCTATTTTATATTTTGCTTCATCATCATTATCATCATCACGTTTATTACTGTGCATAAAACACACCACGTGAACACAAGCATCTTGAATCTTGATTCTTGATAGAGAAGATGATACTATGAAAAACAAAACAAAACAAATCAAATGGAATTGAGTGGAAATGTTATGTCGGCATCGGTATCATCATCATCAAATATGACATTGTTTTCATTTTTGTTTCGCATTTTTCCCTTTTCAATGAAAATTGTCCTTGTACGTTGTACATTTTTTGAGCTGATGTATCAAGTACGAATCAAAGAAAATACAGAATGCAGAATTTAGAATGTAGAATCTAGTGTCATGTACAAGTGTGTGTACAGTTTACAGCTAATCTAATAATAGTAATGTAGTAATAATTGCAGTATTATCTCTTCTCATTAGCTCTAATGTAGTGAAATAATATCTACAATCATTGTATTTACCATTCCATTCCTCTCACTTTAAGCTATTAGAAGCCAGATAAGAGGAATGGCCCACAGGGGAAAAAAGTGAGATTATGAGTCTTAATTTTTTGATTGTCAAGAGGACGGATGTATAGTATCTGGGAGAAGGTTCTTTTACCCTTTAGTAATTTTATATTTAAACAGAGTAATAGAAAATTGATTACATTTCTATGCTTCGAAGTACTCACTTATTAATAGTTAATTTCCATCTCAAGTTTTACATATCCCGAACCAAGAAAGATTACAAGTGCATTAAACATTAAATATTATATATAATATATAGATGGAAAAGTTCTCAATCGTTTATCTTAAAGTTTATGTTGAGGCTTTCTAAGTTTAGCATGTCCACTGCCTACTGCCGATTGCATATAGAATATAGAAATATTGCCCACAAAATTTTTAAAGATTCTTGGTATGATTTATCATTACCATCATCGACCGATATAAATAGACAGCCCTAAATTCTAGTGGCTTGTCGTGGTCGTCAGTCGTTTTCATCATCCAGTTCATTTCACATAGCATAAGCAAAGCTTGAAGAAAACGAGAGTTGATATGAATAAGAATAATATGAGTAACTAATAATAATAATAGTGATGATAATACCGAGGTATGTCAAAGATAAAAAGACAGATACACATACTCCTGTTCCTGTACAATGGACTTGCGTGACAGTTTAAAGATTCACGTCAATCTTAATCATGATTTTTTCAACATGATTTGTTCGGATCAGGAAGACATTTTCTGCGTATTACACACGTACAGTATGTAGTATGTGGTGCAGTTTCAAGTTAATTCATACACTACAATACAATAGAATACAGTACAATACAATGGTTGGATTTTGAAACGCACAAGTAAAGATATTATACAAATGAATGAAGACTAGAATCTACAACCGTTCGTACGTGTAGGTAGGTAATTCATCCATAATCCATACTCTTTACTTCAACATCATGTAGAATATACTACTCAAAATAGCAAATCTCCCAGATCCCAGAGATCCTCATCACAAACAATATGATCAATACCTGCATAATCATGTAAATTCAAACACAATGTAGGATGTAGAATGAAGACAGAAGAGAGACATGCTCTATTTTAGTTCTTCAAGATGGACAGAGAAAGCTTCTGGTTAGGTTTTTTATGAATGTGTACAATATATATATTGAATACAGATTACAGATACTTTAAGTCAGCTCAGCTCCTTTACATTCACTGTCTTTTGTTTCTTACAAGACAATATCAGTATTAGTATTAGTATTAGGGTTTTTACTTTTTACTTTTTCTATTCTCTACCAATAATGTATTACATAAAGTCGATTCTCGATGAGCATAGTAGATTACAAACGAATAGAACCAGAATTCGTATTTGTATTCGTATTCGTCTTTGTGTACTCACTCCACTTGATTAAGATATTTCATATTCCATCAGAACAAATATAGAAACATGAAATGAAATGTAAACTTGTGTACTTTCCACCACATTCCATTCCAATACATAATAACAATAAAACTTGAAGTGACCATCAATTTTTATGTAGAAATTGCTTACAAATATTACAAGATATTACTGTATCGTAGACACTTCAACTCTCAAGTCTCAAGTTACCTGTGCTGTGTAAGAATGTGCAAGTGAAAGAATATTAGACACGTGGAGACAGACATAACTAAATAACTCAATGTACACATGTACATGTATAAATGTGATATGTAATATGTCTAATGTACAGTCTACGACCAAATCATGGACCAAAAATTCAGAACCCTTTTGGTTATGACACACTCATACATTTAGATTGTGGATATCTACATCTAATGTACATGTGTTAATTAGTCCACCAAAAAATCTTATACTTTTTGTTGTTGGTATATGACTCGTGATATTTATGATTTGTATTTGATATTTGAGGTTTGATGGAAAACGAAAATGAGAAGGCATGTGTAAATGTTTACACATCATGTGTCTGCTGTCTGCTGTCATTTCGAAGTTTGAAGCTTGAAGATGGGCCAAAGACTCTTCTTCACTTATTCATTTTCATTTTTAGACTTCTCATTTCATTTCATTCTTAAAAGGAGAACTATACGAGTGGAAAAAAATCCTTCTTCAAAAAACTTCTGAAAATATGTGAACGTCAAAATGTAGACTGTAGACTGTAGACATTATGTAAATTGTAAATGGTAAAATCTAGTCATTTACTCATCTCTTCACTTAAAAACTAAACACTGTTCTCATCTTGCAAGTTTAAGATTGATTACCAATTACCAAGTTTCTTGTCCATTTACCTTTTACCTACATAAGTAAAACACGATGAAGAGTGAAGGACGCGATTGAAAACATATTATATACAATAAACAGTAGATCATAGATACAGATAACAAAACCACATCTTGTGTCATAATGAGTGAATGGGCAGATAGAAATTTGTCAAGTTTAATGTAAAACGAAGAAGAAGAGCAAGTTACATGACTTGTACACTTATCCGCTTGTACGCTCGTACAATGTACACATGTAAACACGAGTAATTTTTTTGTGCGTATTGCTGTTTGTGATTGTTTATGTCAGAATCATTCATGAACACTTTTCTTGCCAAACACTTAATATTGTCATTACTATTATAATTGCTGCACATTGCTGCAAGTGCAACGGCAATAACAAATAACAACAAAGTCGAATAGTCAAGAATCAAGAGTCAAGAGCGTTAGTAGTCTAGAGTGTAGAGTGTAGAATGTAGAAAGAAGATAAATTTGTACGTTGAAATAAGCAGGCTGCCAGTTCTCAGTTTATCTACCTCTGAGAATAAATGTCAACTTTTATGTTCAAGATTCAAGATACCGCTTTAAAAGTTACTCAAACTCATACTGTTTACCTCAAGAAGGCAAAAGAATGTGTATGTTAGCAAGAGGAAAAATCAGATTTGTGGGCTATATAATTCATGTGAGCGCAATACACATTATAATATCTACAATCTACAAGATGAGATGCAGGCTGAAGTGAACAAATGAAGAGGATGAATAAATAAATGAATGACAGACAGCAGACACCGAGTGTGTGTGAGTGAGTGAGAGAGAGATATTGTGCCAAATGGATGCGATAAAAAACATATAATACAGAGATACATTATGTGGTGTAATTTAACAAAAGAATCAACTCATCATCTTAACAGTCGAGTTTTGTGTAGTAATATCTACAAAATACAATAGTATATGCATTTAATTTAAGTTGGAATATTTCTCTTTTTTACACATATTGAAGTTGCGAAT
This sequence comes from Sminthurinus aureus, assembly GCA_034698265.1. Classification (NCBI taxonomy): domain Eukaryota; kingdom Metazoa; phylum Arthropoda; class Collembola; order Symphypleona; family Katiannidae; genus Sminthurinus; species Sminthurinus aureus. The sequence goes on from JAQGBH010000685.1 coordinate 32,140, forward strand.
AGTGTAATAGTGTTCAATATCATTTCTCTATTTACCATTTACTTGCAAAATTCTTTACTTATCAATCAAACCAATCTCATAAAACAACATTAAACATTACATACATTTGTTTACATATTATGATGGTATAGCATTTTCATTCCTTGCACTTTTTCTATTGTAGTTTGTAGTCTTTCAATCCTTTCAATTAAACAGTTTATCTATTGCAAATGAGTTTTATTCATGTTTAATAATGCGTATGTATGTTTATTTTTAGGTTTTCCACGTCTGTCTCCCAGCTGAATTCCCAGATGGTACCAGCAAAATGTACAAATGGTCATTCATCTGCCCAGAAGAAACCATCTTCAACCAAGAATCTTTCACCTGTGCTCGTGCTGATGATGCTATTCCCTGTGAAATGGCCGCTTCTTTCTACAACTTAAACGGTAAGCTTTGGTCTAGTGTCTAGTGCATGATAAATTAAATGAAAAAATACAACAGTATTGAAATGACATTAAAATAAAATCACTAAAATCATTTAAATAATGTTAAAATTTCGATGTTTCAGATAACTTTGGCGTGATTCCAGAGAAAAATGGAGAAGCCGCTGCAACCTCACCTGTAGCATAAATAAAAAATATTTAGCTATAGATTTAAATAAATAAACTACTTAGTCCAATAAGCTACAAATAACTAAATAAATCTCTCCTGAGAGATTTATTTTAGGAGAAACAGTAATAAGATTGAAAAAAAAAAGAAGAAAAAATGTGTTATATACTTATGACTTATGTTTTGTAAGAAAAGGTAGAAAATCAAAGTAAAAAAAGATAAAATTGTTTAATCCACAAATGCACTTACATTTTAGTAATATGAAATTCCTCCTCAACATCGTCTCTAAATAAGAAAAAAGAAGTATGCCCAAGGTGCTTTATTGGGTTTGATATTTGATATTATTTGCATTGGAATCAAAATGAAAATTATTGGAACGAAAGAAAATTTAGATCAATTATTGTGTACAAAATGTACTATGTATTTGAAAAGCTATTCCAAATCTAGTTGTAAGATGTAAGATGTATATTATTATTAGTATTGTTTTGATGCATGTACAATTTATGTACATTGTGAACATTGCCACACAAAATGAAGCGTTAGGTGCACCGTTTATCCATGGATATGTACTGTGGACGTTTTCGAGAGCTCAATAGTTGTTTGTCAGTTTTTTTTAAGTAAAAGGGGGTGCTGGCTTTGAACTTGTTCAACTAACAACAAGTAAACAAAGTCTTTTCTTCTCATTTGTACTTTTTCTTCAGTCTCTCTATAATCTTTAAACACTTCACTTAATATTTAGTATTATTACATAGTATTATTTTGTATGTAACTGTATTGATTATTGATATTTGATATTGTTTAGTTTATCTTGTAAAGTGCCATCTTATTTACTCTGAAATCCATTTAATGATACAATTACACATTAGACGTATAAAAAATGTATTCCTCATACCATTTTGTTATGTAACCTGTTTAAGAAAAAGGTCTTCACTTGTAATATCAAATATCACAGTTCACTGTAAACTTATTTATTCTGTTCTTCCTTGTTTTCCCTATCCGTTTATCTCAATTTTGCCATTCACCCATGTCAAATGTCAAAATCTTCATATCCGTGTATCTTGTATTACTATGCGATATATGAATATTATTGTTTACATAAAAGAGTCGAATAAAAAATATAAAATTTTTTGTAAATCTTATTATAGTGATTGTTATTATTATTATTATTATTAGCATGTCTATGAACCCTAAAATGGCACATATTACAACACAACACTGAACACTGAAGCATTTAAACCATAATTCATAAATCTTAGTGCACTCATCATGCCGTATGAAATATGAAAAGGGAAAAGTAATTGCACTTTATGACTACCTATATGCTATGCTATTTTTATATTTTATGATCACGCTCAACCGTTTTCATATTTCCTCTATATCATTTATTATTTAACACAACTTTTGTTTTTCGTCATATGATACATGATACATGCTCACGTATGATTGCCGTTTACGCTTATGAATTATATGAATTATGATCCACACAATTACTCTTGCGTCATGTTTTACACATACAACCGTTGTATCAAGAATCAAGACATGACGTAATCACAATATGTAAATGGGACAGGTATGCGTAATAATGTCAAATGGTCTATGTAAATACCAGGTAAATAGAAAGTGAAATCTGATGATTCTTTACTTTCAATGTATCCTGAAAAATGTCATGTTTTTCATCAAGATTACTGCTCTTTAGTACTTGATCCAGTTGTGAAATGTCAAGTAATCAGTAAGCAGAAACAGAAACAGAAAATTTCCTGACGTCTGGAACTACTTTTTTGTCACATGAAGTGCAAAGATAAGTTAAGCTATCTGCGATATCCTGCTTATGCATCACATCTAAACAATCCGAGATTTGAGTAAAACTTGATAAGACAAGACAAGATGCCTTATTTCCAAACTGTGTTAGTTTTTGTACCATATAATTCCTGAAACATAGATTTGCATGGTTGTTATGTAAAATTTTCAATGTTAAAATTCCATTCCGAGTAAAAGTGCATAATACTCCTCTAGAAACTTCTAAAATCGTGCTCTACGTACTCACATGAGCAAAAAATTTAAAGCTAAGTATAATATTTCATTCACAACATTTAAATACGTGTGTGTCATTTCTGTGTAAAACGCAGTGTTTTAAAGAAAAAGCAAGTGTACACAAGAATATCTAATAATACCTACTGTTCGTGTTACTGATTGTTATCGGAAAATATATACAATAAACATATATATCTACCAAGATATATATCTCTATTCTACACACTAAACATCTTTAAGATTATTATCGTGTTACTGCGGTGTACATAAATTCCAAGAAAATTCTTCCCTAGCTAAATACAGTGTTTGAGGCCATGATAATGAAACGAGTGATTGTACGTGTGAAAATTATATCTTTTACATAAGCACGACATAAAAAACCGATCCTGAAAATCTCTTTGTCGTGGTGAAGTTGGATAGCATGATTTTGCATGCTTTTCACTACACATGGAGCTGTGAATCTGACCAAAAAAACAAGAAATGAATTGGACGTCTATTCCTTTGTTGCCATTAGCGTGTAGTTCACTCTAGCTGGCAGAAGATGGAGTGCGAGCCTTTTGAAAATACAACCCTTCTGTCAACTTCGGTATGTTTCTGCATTATATTTGCGATATGGATAGCATCTTCGTAAACAAGATTCTTTAAAAGTTTATTCATAATGACTGAAAAATACTGCAGGTATTAACATAAAACAAAAAAAACCGTTAATAATATAGAAATAGCAGGATGTTTAAGTACTCTGAGTATGATTTTTTGGAATTTAAAACTCATATGCTACAAACATCATTTTTACAAAATTTTCTGCTAAAAGTTTTTTGAAAATTATTTCAGGGCCCGTTTTATAAAAAACAAGACTACTATACTAAAAACGTAATACTCTATAAAAAAATAACATTAAAACAAACAATAGTATAGGTAGCATCGAAAATTGAACTAGACAACAAGATATTTCAGTATTCGACTATTACATTATTCGAATAACAATTTTTAATATTTAATAGCTAGCCCTAAACTTGTACATGTAACTCAATAGCCTAAAACAAATGAATTAATAACAACAAGTAAACTGGATAACAAGAAACTTGAACGCATATTTTTAGTAATTTGGTTTGCATACCTTAATCATTAATATACATTTTCAGATATTTAGTATTTAATCACTTAACAAAACAATAACAGTTTCAGATTTTCGGACTCAATACAAAGACCTAACCTCCAAAATGTAATTAACTGTATAAGGGAACTTTTTTACGCGCTCATTGAAAAGAAATATCTAAATTAACATGCTAAATTAACATTTAGTAACTTTTAGTTTCGATCAATTATAAGATAGGTTCCTGAATAGATTGCATTATCTTTGGAATACTTATTTGTTTGTTTGAACGCTTTTAGTTTTTACCATAAACTTTACACTATACTCTTTCCTCTGTTATTATAGATTATAGACATAAAAACAAAAATGCATAGGGATTTTTGTACATGTCACCACGATAAACAATAAAACAATAAAAAGTACTTAAAAACTTTAAAAATGAAATAGTAGAAATACCGAAAAAAAAGCAATTCTTATCAGTAAAAAAACTCATTAACCACAATAGATCACTGCGGGCTCTGGTTTGATATTGGCATCGGCGAGCTGATGTTGGATTTTGTGGTTTGTATTGTATTGTATTCTATGTAATTTTATATTATGTACACAGTTTCTAAGTATTTGTTTGTGGATTGGTAACAAAATGTAATATTTCATGTTTAAAAATTATGCTTCCGAGTCGATTAAATCGGATTCAATCTCTTCAGGTGATCTCAGGTCGATAGCAAACTTCTTTGGACTTTTCACAAGAGTGACTTTCCCTGCAGCGACATGTTGGGAAAATTTATGAAAAGCGGCGGCTAACCTAAAATTAGACATAATGATACAGTTTACAATTTCTTTGTAATTTAGAAACAGGATGGTGAATTTTTCAAAACTATAGTGCTAAAATAATACTTTGAATTTATAAAATAATACTTACGAATAGGTCAATCGCCGAGCGGTTGCACGTGAATCACATACAAATGCATGACAACGAAAAGGTAAAGAATTTCCAGTTCCAGCATTTTGTGCTTTTTGAATATCTGCCAAACGGATCGGTGGACTTGACTCGCCCTCTGAAATTAGTGCTGATTTGACTACTATCATTGCAAATACACGAGTGTATACTAAATCTTGAACTCCATAGGAAATCTGAAATTCACAGACAAGTTGAATTTATGAACAAATGTATAATCTGTGATTGAATTATATTATGATATTCTCGTCTAAAATCACAAATTCAAAAGGTAATATTGTATAGCTTACGGCCTCAATAGGAAATTTTCCAGATGGAAAATCTGGATTACTGGAGAACAAACCACACAAAAGAATAATTAAATTATTATAAATAATAATATAATAATTATTATAATAATGTACATTCATGTTTAAAAATGGGCCTCGTTTGTTTCCCTTGTGTTCTTATCACATACACTATAACAATAATAATAATAATATTAAATATATTTTATAAAACAATAACTATAATGTTTAGTTATTTTTTTCGTGTTTATGATGTAAAAATGGTGATTGCTCCGTATTTAGATTCGTCTAAGTATTTGTGTGTACATGTTTTTTTTGTAAGTATAATTGATTGAATTGTGTGATTAAACGTTTGCTAAGTTTTTTACTTTGCAAAGTACTTTTTGAACATAGGTAGTCTATATAGTGTACTGAATAGAATGTTTAAAAAACTTTCATCCATCAATAAGTTCCAGTTATATTTTTATGGGATAAACTGTACTAAATTTTACTCTTGACTTTTGATGTTTTAATTCTCGGGTTATGTACCATTTTTATTTTTTACACTGTATACTTTTTTTGTGTACTGTATACATATTTTTCGTGTATAATATAACATTTTGTTTTTTGTTGTGATTTTTTTAGTCTACATTCTATATTGTTCTTTTATGTCAACGGGATTACACGTTATATTGTAATAATTTATGCCTATTTAACCCATTTTATGTGTAATTTAATTCTGTCTTATGTACACATTATTGTAATTTTCCGACACAACAAATTCGAGATTCCATTCTCTACTTATTTGACGGCATTTATATAAATACTTTTACATAATATATTGCACAGTTGTTTATATCAGTGGTCGGTTTTATCACATTGAGCTATGTTTAAATTATATTTTTATAGGATAAACTGTACTAAATTTTACTATATTTTAACATTATTTGTTTGTAAAATTACTTGTTTTGTGGCATGTTTGATAATACAATCCCACTTTCAGTCACTTCTAGTTTCAGCAGAGGTAATGATTTGTCCGTATTCTTTGATAATGTGAGTTTGGCTTCCGTTACCATTTCATCAACAGGTCTACGAGTGTATTTTATTCCCCACAAATTACTCGTTTCTCTGTATCCCAAATACTTTACAACAAATCTCTACAAAATTTAAGAAAAAACAAGAATAATAAAACAAATGAATAATATTTTTTTCAATACGGTACATGGTATTTTAATTCAGAATTCATACGCTTCTTAAAAACGGAATGTAAACTTTAAAATAAAATAATTTTACCTGAGGAAGCGGAACTTGGTTATCAGAACTAGCGGATGAGGAATTTTCCTTTGTGGAATCTTTGTTATTGTTATTATTGGTATTATTATTATTATTATTATTAGTTGATTTTGGCTTATTTGAAGAGTCCATGGTGGATTTGTCAGAATCTTCAGAGATTGTTGGAGTTTTTGCAAGTGGGGATGCTTTTTTCATATGCTTCAACATTTTTTCACCGTTTTGTGACGGGGAATTGTTGGAAGAGTTATTGTTTTTCTCGTTCTCAGAATTTTTCGTCGCACCAGCACTAGATTCACCATGCACGGAGATAGAGAGTGTCCTCAATGACTGATCTAATTCATCTGATCCTTTGCCTGCACAAATTCAAAAGATGGAAAAATTAATGCCATTATAATATCGGTAATTATTATTGTTAACTCTACAGCATGATACACAATACAGAATACACAGTACACAACGTAGACGTACATTGTATATATACAAATACATAGAAACATATATATGTAGCAGGTTGTTTTGTTGTGCTGAGCATCATTACACAGCACATTACTTTTTATTCTAACATATATTATGTTCAACTCTATTTCTAGCTTTTTTGTACATAATACATACAACATACAACATACAGAGACATAAACAAACAATGTGTCCACGTCCTCTTCATGTATACATGCATTATGTTTGAAATAACACACAATAAAAAATTCCATGTATGTAAAAATACACAAAATATGTACAAGCATACACAATACACACTCAGTATAAAACATTCAACAGTCAACAGGCAAATAGCATAAAGTGACAGAGACATACATACAACATACACATAGAGCCTACACGGAGATGAGTTGTACCTACTCTGATTATTGTCAAACAGTCAACAGTAATCAAAAGGAATAATAGAAACGGAAACGGATAGATTACGTCACAAATTCAGGGTGGAGGTTGATTTTTGCTCTCTTTGCGAGCTACACACTACACACACATACAATACACTCACCACTCTCCAATTTCCCGTACTCATTTTTCAATTCTCTGCCTCCTGCTACTCGCCGTTCTACATAGCCAAAGTCTTCTTCATCCATGTCCGCAATTTATTTAGTCAGTAGAATGTAGAATGTAGTATACAGTGTGTTTGTAGTATGTAGGTAACTGAGGGTAAATATAATTCACAATCGTATTCAATTTTCAAACCCCATCAAATACAAAAAAAATAACAAAAATAAAAATCAGATACAAAGTTGTCATTGAATCATTGTCAAAAATGCATGTATATTTAGAATTTAGAGTCATCCTCGTGCTGATTAAAAAACACGGAAACATTCTTCTCTTTTAATTTGTTGACTGTTGGTTTTATGATAGCAATTCTAGATTCTGGATTCTAGATTTTTTGTCAAAATGCATTTCCTACTGATTACAGAGAATCAAAATAATCGGAATGGGTGACGAGTACTAGAATATTTATGTGTATGTGCCAATCGTATATTTTTTTAGAAATATTCAAACGGAGAGGAATACGTGAAAATCTTTCCTTGGTCAGATTTTTCTTAGTATAATTTCATCTTGAATTTTGAAGAACTTGCATAAGATATTGTTCAAAAAGTCAATCAACAGTAAATCGTAAATCTTTAGTCTTATTCATTAAAAATTGCAAGCTCTCGTTATACTGATAACTGATATTCATGTAATAGAAATTCGAATGTTCAAACGTTCAAAGTTTGAAACGAACCAAAAGCAAAGATGGAAATTTGAAGTCCATAGGACTAGCTCTCCCACATTTGTATTCATGACATGAATTCCTATGTTATTAATTCATTATTCTCATCACTGGTAAATTTAATTACTAGACGAATTCCAAAAACAAAACAAAAAATATTCATTCTCTTTAATTTTTTATGTGCACGCTTCATGCTAACTTGCTCCCTTGTTTCGTTCAATACTGTCAATCGTCTTTCTGAGAATCGGAATGCAAAACACATAAATAATTTATCTCTCCACAATCCGATATTAGCATTACGCAGCATTATTTTTAATTCAATAAAGACTGTGTGTCTACAAAAACAACAAAAAAACAACAGTCTCAGCATTTATGTGCATATGCAGACAATTTTCTCTTTACATTTTGTATGCTCATAAAAGTCATAGAAGGATTGTAAACTTTCAGTGTCCAGAACAAACTAAACTAAAATGAATTAAAATTCTTCTAATTGAAAAACGTACATCAATCATCAAGAATCAATCAAGAGAATTTCCCATGTCAAAAGTCAAAAGTTACGTGGACATATAGATCATAGATCGTTCGGTGCGTTGCATTTTAGATTCAATTAATATGTACAAATGTTTGTACATTGTACATTGTACATACATCATACATCTAACATAACATCACATACCAAGATATTTTAAAAGTTTTCATCTGTATCTAAAATCTAGAGACATACTAAAATTCAATATTGAGTCAAAGTTATTGAAAAATAAACAAAATGTTCATGTCAGTTTGAATGGGCGTTGTTTTTCTATATGTACATTTACAATGTACAAGTTTGCCACTCTGTAAGCCTAGTACCTGCTTAGTTGTTCAGTAGTTTGTAGTTTGTAAGGCAGAAGGGTATTGTTATTATTGTTGTTGTTGCCTCTTTGTATGTATGTGTGTAATACAGAGAAAAATCAAGAAGCATGCTCTTGCTCAAACATACAACACTACACTACACAATACTACAGTATTCAAATCATTCAAACAGTTGGCAGTTTTTTTCCTCCTCCCATCAACAATTAACATAACAACTCTGGCATTACTTTCCTTCAAAGTGCTACCAACTTGACTCTAGAATATAATAACACAATGGTTTTATTTGCGAAACTGAAGCTGAGACAGAAACTGCAAGGTTTGCTCTTTGCTGTCTAGAAAATATTTTCATAGAATATTAATACAAAAGTTCTTTTCATCTCTCTTGTTTTTTTTCATCAACAATCAAGTGTAAAACAAAGAATTTCGCACTACAAAACTAGAAACTATACATTATACACATGTGTAAAAAGTAAAAAATATGCACAGGGACTGGACACTAATTTGTATGCATACATGTGTAGCGAGTGTCGAGTATAGAAGTTCACAGTAGATTGAACAAGAAAATATGCATATTTTTTATCTTAGATTATTATTCATCCGCACAAAGTCAACCACAATATCAATCCACTACAAAAATTAATATTAATCACGCCAGAAGGAAATAAATATACTGAATACTGAATCAACTATCTTTTTTTGTCACATCTGGACATTTTCCAAGATCAGCAGAACATCTGTAAAGTACAATGTTACGAATATTTCCAAATGTTAAAAATTAAAAAAATATATCCAATGTTAATAATCATTATTAAACCTACAGATTGCAGATGTACATCAGTCTACAGTAGAACCAAATTTTTAGCGTAAATTAGCAATTAGCTAACTAGATCGTATCGCCAAAGGAAAAGTTAATAAATTCCAAAAAAAGTAAGAAAGCACGAAAACTGGTGGAGAATAAAAATCAAAACGTGTCTATGCATCAGTCAAAAGAAGTAGAGATAGGTTTGACTACACAAACTTTTCAAAAATATGAATGGTAATTGATTTTGATTTTCAAGTGTTGAAAAGTTGACTACTTACTCATACGAGATAGGTGCACTGTAACTGCCAATTAGTGATTTTGAATTTGATCGCGATAAAAGTTGAAACGATACCACGAGTGTTGATAGATTCACATCATTTTCCTCTCACTCCTCACCTTTCAATTCAAGTTCAAGCTCAATACAACACAGTCCAACACCAGCACTTATTATTATATAACTGACGGAAAATTTTCGTTACAGAAAATAATCATATAATTATTGTACTAAATTTCCAGTATTTGTATTTTAAAATCAGGATTAAAAGTTGTAATTTGTAAATTGTAATACCATGACACAAGGACGCACTGTCAATTGTACTAAATGTTACAAAAGTTGCTTCGGATGAGATATTAGATGAATTTTTGGATAAAACAAATGATCATTGCACACTGGACATTGCGCATTCACGATCCAAACAACGTTGTGATATTTTATTTGTGCTGAAAGTGAAATTCACCGTAATTTTTCATGTACACAATACACAAGCACAAAATAAAATCTCAAACTGATAGCTCGTCAGATTGCTAATCTTCCTCCGTCATCCGTCTTTCTTTGAATACAAAGAAGAAGAAGAAGCTCTTCAATTTATCAATGCTATCAATAAAAATTAGTATGACGACGTCGTCGAGGATAAGAACAATAATAATTCAATGTAGAAAATTTAAAACTGTACGATGTGCTTAGTCCTATGTATCTTTCCTCTATCGGCTTTGACTTTGATTTTTTTCCCTGGTGTATTTTGTGTTTGGTATTTTGTCTGTACGATCTCCGATCACCTTTGTAGAATCGAAAGTACTAAGTAATACTCAAAACCATACTTAATATGAGTACATAAGTCGGCATTACACTCTACACTCTACAAAGTACACTGTACACGTTTAACTATAAGTTGAAACTAATACTGCACTACAGATTATAGCTATTATCGTAATAACACTATTATGTATTGTGTATTATGTAGTTTGTACAAATTTTAGTTAGTGGTATAAAATAACCATGCTCTTTATTTCATGTCCACTAGTTTCACTCTAAGCAAGTACGTAACAAGCTGTAACACGTTCCTCTATTAAGGTTTTGGATCATGTAAAATAGTAAAAATCATAACTATGTATGTATACATGTATACTAAAGGACATATGTATGCCCATACTCCATACAAATGTGTGTATAGTTTTTTTATGTAATTTGTATTGTGTAGTATAAAGTATAATGCCATGATATTAATGCGTATATTTGTCTACAACTCTCCTACTTTTTCAACTTGAACTATGGACATGGACATGTTTATAATATATTATGTACATATATATATCAAGAATCAAGATATATGTATGAGAGTAAACAACTCACACACCTCCATTAACTGGAGTATTAAACATACACAATGTACAATACGCTAGACAATACACAGAACAACATCATATGAGTTATTAGTTAGTCAGAAGAGTCAAAGAGTTAATATGCTCCTTCTTACGTAAAATACAAAACTACTGAAAGCCATCTACTATCTACTATCTAGTATCTATGCATTTATCCCAAAGACGACACAATATCTAACACGAACAACGAACAACGAACAGGTACATGAGGTGAGGTGATATCTACTTATGATATTGAAAATAAATGTGCGTATTACAATATTACAACTTATAATGAAATGTGTTATAGGTTATCGCTTGATGCTAGATACTAGTTGTGTCTATGGACAAAATCATGCATGAAGGTAACAAAAATAATAAGAAAATTCATAAGTAAAAGTCGTCATCAGATATATCAACAATCTACAATCTGCAGATAATATTTATATCCCTGAATCACACATACAATGTACATACGTAGTTGAAGACTGTAAAGCCACAGCTCAACTACAACAATCACGCACGCAGAGTGAGAGACAAAGAAAGAAAAGGACGACAGCAAGATGAAGACACAGAGAGAACAACAAACAACTGTAATATCCTAATGATGATGATAATAATAACATGTAATATCACACTCTTATCTTTACTGAATAAAGGGATAGTTCTATAATCTATACATACAATACAATACATACAACACAAAACACAACAGTAGAGTACAGTGTATGAGTCTAGGCTTGAATTATCCAAATGCTGTCTCATATTGTCTATTGTGTATTGTACAGGGCACAGGTAACCTTAATGTCATAAAATATGCACACGTCATACATAAATATAATATTACAAATCTACTATCTAGTATTTGCGATAAGTGATAAAGATAAGGATTCAATTTATACGAGCTAAAGGAAATGTGCGTGGGGCCAAATGAAAATGAACAAAGTGTAAATACATGATGAATGATGAGTAGTGTACAGAGTACAGAGTGGATATATCCTACATTGTTATTATTAGTATGTAAAAAATATTATGATTGTATAGATTTCAAGCTACTTTCATTATTACATCAAAGGTAGGAATAATATTACAATATGTACAATGTGCATTTACTTACATATGCAATGTACAATACGTGGACATGCGAATAATGAATAATGTGTATAATTCAATTAAATATTTCACTCTCATCATGCGGGAATGAAGATTAGTGGATGCATTATAATGGTGCTACTTCAAGGACTGGCCACTATTACAGTATTATTA
>JAQGBH010000686.1:0-44625 GCA_034698265.1 Sminthurinus aureus
CAAAATTCTTACGTATCAAACCTCACGTAAACGTAAGAAAATTTTTTACGTACGTAAAGTTTTGAATTCAATGTGAACGCGGCATAAAACGCTCTTTTCTTGTTTAGACTTAACTTTTTTCAGAATTAAAAATCGATGGAAGTTTTGATGGAGTTTTTTATTTGACATTTTGACGAATGACGAATGCTTTTCATATTTTATGCTCAAAGCTCAAAGAGTCAAATCGCCAATCCAAGATATAAAACCCAGTGCTGTGCTTTTTGTGTATGTGTATGTATATTTGTATTTATATTTCTTGTGTGTGTGAACATTGAACAGTGAACATGATTATGATTACACTGGCGTGCTCTTATTAAATAATGTGCCATTTATTTAGTGTCTGTCTCCTGTCCACCTTTGACTACCTAAATTATTGTTTTACACAGTGAAATGCACACAAAAACATGACATTTGAGGGCAAAGTTTGCATAAATGCGTCCTTCTCCTCCCCTTGCCTCAAGATTTATTTCATCCAATTTTTTTTCCAACCTAAGAGTTTTTGAGCAGAGCAGAGCGGAGTTACATTACGTATTACGTAAGTCAGTCGACCGACCAAATCCAATGCCAAATCATCCCATATTCATCATGTGAAATATGTGCACAGAACACACTGTACACCAACACAAATATTAATACTAATACTGAATCAGATGCCTAATTCTTAATTCTTTTATTTTTCTTGGAGCAGAAAATCTCATCTTTGTGCACAGTTGTTGATTTTTTCATTCATGTTTCATACTCAGTCTGTATGTACTCTGTTTTGTGCTCTGTGCATATGTACAGTGTATAATGTAAACTGTACAGTGTAGGCTGTCACTTGTGTGTCGCTCAGTGAAAATATTTTACATATTGTGTTTTGAAAAATATTTAGCACATAACAAAAATTTAATTTTACTTCCCATTTCAAAGTTTGTTCTGTTTTTTGTCTGAGACATTTGAAATTTAAAGAACGTTTTTAAACAATAAATAATTATGCAGAATATAATTTACATATTTGTATTTGTATTTTTATTGGACTGAAAAAAATATAAAATGATGCAAACGCAATGCAGCCCTTCCGTTTTAATAATAATAATAAATATGATGAAGCATGTAGATTGTAGATATAAATAAATAAAAATTTCTTTGCTGGTTCACATCAATAACAAGAACATTTTTTGTATCACGATATTTGTTTCCTTTCATTTTTGAGTTTTTGAGTATGTCTGGTCTATGTAATAGTTGTGAGTTGTAACTTTGGTCTGGTGCTGATGAGGTGCCTTGTATTTCCATTTCCTTTTCCCTTTCTACACACTACACACTCGCACACACAAACACAAATACAGTGCACGCATCACATGTTGGTTTGGAGTTTGGAGTTTGGTGCTTCATATAAGTGGTTGAATTGGTAGAGATGAGTGGAAGGTAATTACGACCTAATTAAAAATTAATAAAGAATTACGATTATGAGGTTCAAGTTGAAGAAAAAATGCAAAAAATACACACACAAAACAAAAAATTAGATGCATCCCGTCACGGAAAGTGTCAACAGCTCTGACTTGTGAGTTTGAGAGGAGAGCAAGACAGATAGAATTGAAAAGGAAAAGGAAAAGAAAAACATAACAGATTGTAAAATGGTAGTGTAGACTGTGTACTGTAGATTCTAGATTCTAGATTCTAGACTCGTCTTTTTTTTGACAATGTTGACTCAATTAGGTAGGATGGTAAGGTCCCATAGTTGGCCTTGTCACTCGGTCGTGATGACAGCAGGAGTTCAAAGTTGAACACAAAACAGAGCCCGGAGGGATCCTTAACTCTTAAATTCATGTACAAAAAACCATATATCGGTATTCCCATTTTTTCTCCGTCTCTCCTTCTTCTTTGTAGTACAATTTAGAATGTTGTGTGCCTTGTGCCTTGTGTAGTTTGTGTACATTGTACATTATGTATCTCATCAGAACTGTATGTATCTCATACAAAATAGATAATACACACTCATCGTGTTCTTATGCAATAAGTAATAATAATCCAAAGGAATGTGAAACAATGCTGTTGAAACAGAGAGTGAGTGATCCAGTGCCAGAGCCAGTGCGAGGATCTTGAAACTTGAAACAGAGATTCACATTGTTAAAGGAAAGTATTAAGACGGTGATATATTTATACGATGACTATTTATGTCTCTCTAAAATCATCACTTTTTATGTTCCCTCTTCTCATCCTCTCCCCTCGCCCTCAGACACAATACACAATACACCATGTACAATACATACAACATACGCGTACGGAATCCTTTAATACTTTTCTTCTCTTTGTCTCTGTGTAATGTGTACACTGTACACATGTATGTTTCGGTCTTACAAAATCACTCACCACATCCAGACATCCACCGACAGTTGAACATGAGATCTCAGCTTAGCTCAGCTCAGTTGGCCAGTCAACAGTCAGCATTCAAGTCCAGACACCTCTTCTTGTCTTTGGTTTTGAATTTGATTTTGGATGTTTGATACAAAGGAAAATTGTGTATCATTCCATAATGATTCCTGTTATGAGCTTGAATGATTTTTAATCGTCTTGTTCATCTACAACCTCAAACATGTGTAATGCATTATGCATTCTGTATAAAGCGCTTCCATTTAAATGTATCTTCTTTCTTCTCCCTGCTCCTAAAATAAATCTACCGTGGATAAAATAAAACAAAACATAAAACGAGAACGAATGACCTGACTTTAGAATTTAGACTTTAGTTAAGTGAAATGAAACCCAAGTGAACTCAACTCAAGTTCAAATGTAAAATGAGGAATCAGAAATCAACCATTTCCTTCAACTTTGAGTTTTTGACAGCCTTCCAGCATTTCCAACAGGGGAATTAAATTAAAAAATGTAATACAAGGTACAAGTGTCTGTCCATCTATTCCGTATTCACGCACCCTTGTACGTTGTACGATATAAGAAAAACAAAATCATGTTAATGAAACGAAACCGAAAATGAGCCTTGAGTTTTAAGATTTGAGGTTTGAATTTCCCCTGTACATATTACACATTACAACACTTTACATCCGCATGTAAAATGTACACTTGGAAAATAAATAATAAGGAATAAGATTCAAGATCTATTTAAAAAGTTGGATGAACTCGATGATTCGTTTCACGTTTCAGTATCAGAATATTGAAATCATGTACCTTTTGTCTCTCAAGAGATGTGAATAGCTGTTTTCAAAAATGGAAAAATTATCATAGTATTAAAAAAAAAATTTACTTGGTAAGTAGTTGAAAAAAGTCTTGTGTCTTGTGTCTTGTGTCTTGTGTGTGACACGCAGGTGCACAAACCAACTTGTGACTTGGCTGTTCAATGTAAGGAATTAAGAAAGAAACACAAGTTTCGTTTAAAATATGATGGAGATATAGATTCTAGATTCTACTATGTTGCAAATTTGTATCTCAATCGCAGGTGGGTGACTCGAGTGAAGGGCAAGGCAGTCTGGCCTTTATGTCGAGTAACATGTCTATGTCAAAAGGTGGTAAACTATGGTCCAGTCCAAGCGACAAAGAACTATTGGTAAGCCGTTTCAAGTTTGAACAAATATATAAATGTCCATTTTGTTACTTAACGGAGCACTTTTTTGTACTTTTGTTTTGATTTCTGATTTAAGAGTTTTGATTGCACTTAAATGGTAAACGTTCTGCCTTCAAAAATATTATCTAGTATCTAGTTCAGTTTATACTCAATATCAATTATCAATTACCAGAAACTGTATCATGTACAGATTTGTATAAAAAATAGCAGGCAGTGCAGTTTGTACAGTGTATAGTTAATCACAAATTAGAAATCAGGCTCTACTAATTAACGCTTACGACTTACCCTTTACCATTTGCCATCATCATCATGATGTAAAAAACAAATCTCACGCAGTCTGGCATCGGCTAATTGTAAATTTGACAGAATCTAACGCTTTGTTATTATGAATTATGAGTGAGTTTGTGCATTTTAATATCCTACTTTTTTAACCACCGAGCATTGAGCATTGAGTGTAAAATGCAGTACATGCATTTGCATTTGAATTCTATATTCTAAACCAGCCACAAAGAATAAAGATCAATCAAGTTGTCGATGATGAATTTTAAGACAAAACGATGTAACATCTAAGATCTAAGTGAACAAAAGGGAACCATGAGGTTTTTTTTTTTCAGTCTAACGAGAATCCAGAACCCAGAATCGAGAATGCAAATGCAAATGTAGCAAGTTGAATAAAAAGATCGGAAAAGATCAATAGTCAATCAAGTTTGAAGTTTGAAGCGAGGATCGAGGATCGAGGATTGAGGATGAGATGGACAATGATGATGATCCAAAAGATACCAAAGATCCAAGGATTTGATGGCAAAGAGTAATAAATCAAATATAATGCAATTCCCATTCAAATTAGAGATCCATTAATTTCCAATGCACTAGAACAAAGCAGTAGACGTCACACATACAATCTGTACATGGATTTGATATTTGATGGTCAGTTCTCTTGATTCTTGAATCTTGATTCAATTATTATGCACAACCTTTTTTGATACACATTACACATGACATCATCTTGTCATAAGTCATAAGACATAAGACACTGGACGTTGGATAAGAAACTTGTTACATTATTCAATTTAACTAGTTGTATTAATCTGACCGTAGATAACGTATGCGAAAAGGTCTATTCTTTATTTTCTACCTCTATTTTTGCAACTGCACATCTAAAAAGCATAACATAATAATAATAATAATTTTTCAAACAAATAAATAATAAATATGATGACTTTTATTATCGTATCAGATCGGATTATTTATAATTTACACTTTTATTTTTTTCCTATAACACTACCAACTATCAAAGAGCAGTCAGCAGTCAGGTTTTCTCATTTACTTCAAAGTCGTTAGAGTTGGTTGGTTAGTTAGAAGAAAAGATTTTTTGACAAGTGAGGAAATTACAATGATTCGTTTAAAAAAACAATGAGTGAGCGTGTCTGAAACCAGTTTTGGATTTTGGATTTTGAATATTATTATTTTTATTATTATTATTATTATTGCACACATTATTTCATATTTATTATATGAAAAATCAAAAGGGATATAATAAAATTTATTATTTATTATATTTTTAAAACAAGTCAAAATATTTTATTGTAAATAAATGATGTGAATCATTTTTATGTAGTATGTAGTTTTCAAATTCATATTTTGATTCAAGAGAACAGTGAACTTCAAACTTCTGCTATGCATTTTACATTTTTACACATACACCATACACGACAAGTAGAATGGTAGAATAATACTTCATTCAACATTTCCTACATTTCCTTCTTTAATATAATTTTTGAATCGATAGTAGATACTGTGTAGAATGTAGAGTGTAGATGCTAGACATAGTGGATGAAGTAGTGAGTTGTGGCGTGTTCCAGACAATTTTTTATAGTTTGAGTTGAGGCCAGTTGGCCTTCATACTCTCTCTCTCTCTCATTCTCTTTCCTCTTTGCGCTACACACACCACACCGTCAAAAAGCGCATTTAATTTCTCACAGTATCGAGTCTCTGCTCTCTACCTTAATATTATAAAATAACATGTAATAATAATGAAATGCAATGTTATATTTTACATCAACTATCAACTCATAGATAAATAGGTGATCACATATCAAAATGAGCTGTTTTAAAATAATTCAGCATTTTGTAGTTGTAAGTGGAGAGTTGAGAGTTTAGAGTTGAGAGTGAGAGAGTGAGAGAGTCTGGATTGGACTTGACTCGATTCGATTCAACTCAATTCAATCACGTCAATAAATAACAAAAATGTTTTAAAAACTGGAAACTGGAATGCGGCAAGTGTTTTGTACTTTGTACAAGTTACCTCATCATGAGCGGTGAACGGTGAACAGTGAACACGATGAGGAGGAAAAAGATTCTCATGTAATTAAATATTAAATCATATCTATATCTATAGAATATTTGAGAATAACTTATAACCCGTAACTTGTAACACATTGTGTATTGTGTATTGTATATTGTATTGTATAGGCTCATTCAAATAGAACTAGTAAAAAGAAAAGTGTCATTTGTATTTCGGATGATGCATTTATTTCTATATGTAATATGCAATAGGTCTTTTTTCCAACTAAAAAATGGTACAAGGTTCGTGTGGTTGGTTCTTTAGATACAGAGTGAGTGTGTGAGTGTGTGGACATTGAGGATGAGACGGTGGATTTTTTTGATTGTGTGTTGTGTTCAAAGGAGAACATGCATAAATGGGTATTTACAAGGCGAGAGAGACAGGTAGCTGAAAAGAATTAATTCGGTGATAACCGAAGCCATGGTAATGCACAACTCACTAAACTCTTTGATGTTCCGCCGCCCATTTGAGCGAAGCCCTTTCAATAGACAAATTCAACAAGACGACAAAGAACAAGAGAAAGAAATAGAAATAGAAAAAGAGGAGTCTCGAGTCGAGTGAAAGAGAAAGAGGTAAAGTGTAAAGAGTAAAGAGAGGAACGGAAAACACACAGTGACTTGGAACTTGGAAGCCAAGAAAAATCGTTACAATTCAATATTAGTACACACACACACACACACACACACATGTGTATATTATCCACTTGGAAAAATCTGTCTCTGTCTCTGTCTCTGCACCGAACAACAGAAGCATAATAGATAATACATAATGACTAATGAAAGAACCCACCACCACCAAAGCCCAAACCAAACCATCGCCAGCCGACCAACCAAACCATCACCATCAACCCAGCCAATAGTTATGTCAATGAAAATAATGCTTATGATCTTCTCCGTCACTTTTGAATTTATGTACGGCGTCGCCATGATCGTTGATCGTCTCCCTGTCTCACTCACTCCTTTAACGTAAAAACGTAATTATTTGCACACACACACATAACATATAGGGAAAGAAACACTGATGCCGACTGCCGTGTCATTTTACACATCCATTTTCTATGTACCTGTAAAATATGTACAAAAAAGGTACTATGAATATGAATATGAATGGATATGAATGGATATGGTGTATGTTGAATGTCATAAAAATATGGACTCGTTCAACTTGCGTGCGAGATATGATATATGATATGATATAGGTACAAGATACATGTGCAAAGTGTAAATGCTCTTGAGCATTGAGCATTGAGCATGCCTATAAATTATGTATCCTCATATCCTCCATCTACATGTGTACTTGTAGTTATAGATAGCATTGAATAGTATACACAATACACAATACACAGGGTTGGTTGTTGAATGGTATATTGGGAATAAAACATTCGTCCGTCTCCATTCTCAATTCTCGAGGCTCGACTTTTGAGTTTTGAGTCTAGAGTCTAGAGTCTCGATTCTTGAAAAAGTAAATGAATTGCCAGGAGGGAGAAAAACCAAGAGAGTAAAAAAATAACAGCAGACGAGCGGAAAAAGAATATGTTTCTAGATTCTAGATTCTAGATATGTGTTGTTCAAGACATGCAGACATTTCACTGGACTGGACATTTAAACGGTTGCCTTTTTTGTTTTTGCAAAGTATCATGAATTCAACGTGTATTGTATATGGTTTAGGGTGCAGAGTTTAGGGTGAAATTCCAAATGTAACCCTTCATACTTGATACATAAATACATGTATGGGATGGTTGGTACTGACTAGTGACTAGTGAGTTGCAAGTTGGACGGTACACATGAATGGAAAATTTTGTTAGGGAGTGCAGAAAAAAAGTCAAAGTCAAACTTTTTGGTCTTTTAATTTCATCCAAGTTCAAACTTAGAGTTACCCATGAAGGATAAAGGGAGGGAGTTTGTGCCAAAGATGAGTCGAGTTTAGAGTTTGAAGTTTTGGAGCTTGAAGTTTGGAGTTTGGAGTTGCTGGTGTATCTCTATATATATACGTTTTTGAGCTATTTGGTGCCGACTAATTTTGCTTGTGTATTTTATATTTTGTATTAGCTATGTTGACCCTCGAATGGTAATTAGACTAGAGAACTAGAGAATGTAGAAAACTTTTGAACCACTCATGTCAGCATTCAACGTATCTGACCTGGTTGGTTTTTGGTTGGTTGTCTCATGTTGTCTGTTGTCTAGGCTTAACCGCTGACATATTTATGTGCTCCTGGGACAGCTTCCCAAAAATTGTAAAAATACATGGAAAAAGTCAAAGTCGAGCATCGAGCAGAAATAATAAGAATAAGTTGAGGAAAATCAAAAGGAAGAGAAAAAGTAGTTGATTCTTGGAAGGTTATATAAATTTACTCATCATGTAAGTCTAGGAATAGGAACGCCGTAGATCTACAAAAGAAAGAAAGTCTGTATATGCTTTTCTTTTATTTTTCTATTCTCTTCTTCTTTTTGTCTTGTATATTCTATATTCTAGTTTCTAGTCTTCTCGTCTTTTGATGCTACTCACTCTCCTCTTGTTGTCAGAGTCAGAGTCAGAAGGAGCAAACGAAGGAGAAGAAAGAAAAAAACATTTTCTTGTGATGATGGCTGTCACGTCAAAAGTCTCGCACTTTTGAAATGTTGTTGAGCCATTTTCCACGACTAACTGACTAGTTGTAGTGGCTTTGAATGACTTGAAGCGCCTGTACACTGTACACTGTACATTTTACATAGATATGAAATGCCCATTATATCTACACACTGTATGCTGTATGTTGTATGTTAGATTATTTTCCCCTCTCATCATATGTATAAGTATATTCCACCTATTTCTCTGGCTCTGGGTCTGACTTTCCTATGACGAAAGAAAGATTTATATTACATTTATATTCAATATACATTTTTATATGCATCATAACACATTAAATAACATAATGTTTCGAATTTGTTCTCGCTCTCCCCCGTCTCACTCTCTCACTCTCTCTCCATCTCTCTATTTTGTTTTACCTCACTCTAAATTCTAAATTGGTCTAGAACATGTACATTACATGACTTGTATTTACAATGTACAAGGAAACTCTAGCAAATGGAAAACAAAAGTAGGAATAAAAATGAAATGTTCCATAACCTAAGCTAAACCAAGTTGCCTACATTTTGGTTGTTGGTCGATGATTAGACTAGGACTAAAGTGCCAGTTCCAGTGCCAGTGTCTGTACCAGTGTCTGTATCAGCCAGAAAAGGAAGAGTAGACTGTGGTAATAGAACATTGAAAAAGGGAAATAAAACAGACGTTTCATCATCATAATTATCTACACAGTACACAAGGCACAACGTTAGACTTTAGACTTGAGACTACATACATGTATTTTCTATTCCACATTTTATTCCGTATTCCGTACCTTGGACATTAGACAAGTTTTGAGTACCTGTGATGAGTACATTTGAAGCATTTCAAGACGTAGATGTGTAATGTGTAATGTGTGCTTACTTGAGGTACGAGGGGTCATATTGTGAGTATAAAGTGCTCTATGATTACTCCTACTACTACGAATGTAAGAAAGGGGTTCCTTTCCGTTTCCATTATTTCACATGGATTTTTCGTAGAAAAATGTCCGTATAAAGTGGAAAACTGCTCTATTCCTCAAGTTGGAGAGCTGGAGCACATCAAAACTGTAAAGTCTGTAGAGTGTAGAATGTAGAATGTAGAGAAAACCCATATGATGATGATGATCATCATGATCCTTAGGCAGTGGAGACGCCGGACATGGGGGAGATGGAGAGACGAAATAGTTAACAAGGATGGAAATTAGACGCATTCACGTCCTTTCTCTCTTACCAAACTCACCAAAGTAAAGGACGGCAAAGGGAAATTATTATTGCAATTACCTGACTCATTCCAATCTAACTTTTATATTACCAAGTGTACTGTGCACTATCATGTATTATGTACTCTACTCTCAATTTTTAAACCAGATAAATCTATAAATCTCTCGAGCAATTCTCTTTTCCTGAATTGCTCTGCATTTCCTACCTACCCAATTTCAGTTCTGTTCTGTTTCTTTCTCCTCTTCCTGTGCATTGTACATTATTTTTAGGTTTTATCCCAAAAACGTACCAGAGCCAAATTAAAGTGCATCCAGATCCAGATATAAGAGCCTATTTTATACAAATCCACATTAACATTTACAAGGCATTTTTTAGCTCAATTTTTATAACCCATAGTGTACACTGTAAAATGTATTAAGTAAAAATAGTGGAGAAAAGTAAAGTGAAATGTGAGGAACCTGATGGCTGAGCTTTGAGTTTTGAGCTTTGAGCTTTGAGCTGCAAATAAGAATGAGTGATCAAACAAGAAACTTATAATGTCGACTACGCTATTCTTCATTTTACTCAACAAGAGTGATGTACTAAATCCAGAGATAGATTCACAGGCAGAGAAAGAGAGAGTGGGCATAAAACGGAATAAAACAAAACGAGGGAAGAGGAAAAGAAAAGTTTTTAGAGCAGAAAAGGTTTATTCTTGTCCACATAAAAAGATGATCGTAAACTGAGGTTTTTGCTCACAGAGTTTCCGTGCAGACAAAAGGTCGTGATGATGAGAGTGAGAATGAGAAGGAGGATGAGGATGAGAACTGGCGATGGATTGCATGATCTATTCTCTATGCACTAGAATGTAGAATGTAGAGTGTAGAGTATAGAGTACCTTTACTTACTTCATATTTGGTTGGTGTACATTGCACTGCCAGGAAACAGATTTGGATTTTGGTTTTTAGGATCGGGATCGGGAAGAATAAAAGACGATCAAATTTCACTTTACTTCGGTGTCTCTTTCATCAAGTGTAGATAGTAGATACGTTGGACGTTGGATGTAGAAATTGAAGGTCCTTCACTGACTGCTTATATATCATGTATTTTGGAGATATATAGTTATATAATATATATACTTTTCACTTACACTCCTCTTGAGTCTTGAACTTTGAGTATTGAGTACGTAGAACGTAGAACAATCGGCTGTGAAAAACCTGTGGTGTATTCATGCAAACAAAAAGGACATGAAGAGGGGAAAAAATTGTCGTAGTAAATGTAATAATACTTGGAATATTGAAAAAATAGTGTCATTGTCATTGCCACTGTACCTTGTACACTTTGAGCTTTGAGTTTTCTTGAAAAATTCTTATAAGACGCTGACATGATGAGCTCCTTTATTGAATATTGAAATCCATTCAACTTGAATAAATAAGATAAACTAAACCAACCACTTTCAACTTCCTTTTCTCATAATCATTGTCCAGAGTTCTATTCATAACTCATCCAGTACAAGGCAATGAAAATGTGTTTCAATTTTCAATTCTCTATTTCTTTTGCACCCCTTGTGGATTGTGGAAATGTTGCTAAAAGCCCGATCTCTCCTTTCCGTCCTCTCCCTTTCTAAATAAAATTTAATCCGAAACAAATCCTCTCATTGAATTGAATTGTGAAAAGGACATTAAAGTAATCTGGTATCTGGTCCTTCATCCTAAGTATGTTAAATATCCAAACATCCAAACTCCAAACATTGGGATTGGGATTCGAGTGTGGTGTATCTATTTTATTGTAAACATTTGAGTATAGATAATCCCTAGTACTTATATACTTAGACGTGTTAGCTCTTGTTAGACCCTTCCTAAGCTGTCTTCATCTTTTCTCTCCTATTCTTCCCATTATTATTACCACTACACTCTACACTACTTGAACCCCTAAATAATAAATACTAAATGCTTGTAAGCGATAGGATCAAGTTGCTCATATTCTCCTTCCCCTTTCTTCGGTTGAACATCTTTTTATTGATACAAAATACTAGAAGCTAGAAACTATAGATACTAGATACTGGATAAAACCATAATGTCCGGCACCGGTATTTTATAAGCAAGTAAAAATAGTACCAAGTTCAAGCGAACGATTTCCAATCCAATCCAGCCAATCAAGTTAATTTTATTTATGCGTTATAATATTTCATACAAGTGGTAAATGGTAAATGGTAAAGTGTAGTTTATCGCTGATCGTTTATTGAGGTAGAGAATGGCAATGGCAATGGTAACGGTAATTCGGCTTCATCATCATGTGCCAATTTGCCAATTTTGCACGTCAGTCAATGGTATTATGTATATTGTACATTGTACATTGCACGTTGTACATTTATTTACGCATTGTACATTGTACACTTGTGTGTTTATCGTTTATCTTTTATCTTGGAATGCTAAATAATTTAAAAGGCCTCTTTTGCATGTGTTGGTGGTTTCTGCCTGCCCTTTCCTTCCTCTTTTTCTCCCCGAATGCGATAGATGGATAAAAGTGTGTTGTTTGAATTGACTTGGCTTGGTCTGGTTGGGTTTGGTTTGGTTTGCTTTTGGTTTGGTTAATTAACGGCAATGAAATTAGTTTCATTTGCACATTCACAAACACATAGTGAGCGTAGTATCGCATAGTGCAATCAAATTAGGGGATCTGGATCTGGTTCTGAATTAGAATGTTGAATGCATATATCTGGAATCTGCATACATATGGGCATTTTATACAATATACAATGTACCATGTATTTTAAGTACACTGTACAATGTACAATATAAAACACTTTGGATTTTGGACTGTTTATTCCTCCTTGTATGCACTCATTCCACATTTTACTCAACATTCTACATTCTACATCCAATGTAAAATGCATAATGGATCGGATGATGAGTTTGTTGAAAAAGTATTAGCTCATTGGATGGACGATGCAATGGACGGAGTGAATTGGGAAGAAACACGTTTTGTAGTTAGTTAGTTGGACCCAAAGTTTTAAAACACTGACTAGATTAACTCGAGACTCGAGAGTCGAGACTGTAACTGGACGTGGTGGAGATTCAAGGGAAGATTGCTTCAAGAGTAGTAGTACAGAGCAGAAAGGAAGAAAGAGAGGAGAAAAAAAGATGAATTCTCTTTTTATACACAATGTATTCAACACTCATCCGTATTACAACTATTACATGTCTCACGATAACAGTACATGATATTATGTAATATCGAAAGTTGAAAGTTGAAAGAATCAAGAAGGAGAAAGAGAAAGAGTGAAGCTGTATCAAACTATATTAAAAATTATACATTCATCCAGTAGAAATACATTTTGTATAAAGTATGGAGTATAGAGAATTGGACTGATATGAGAAATAGAGAATCGTTATAGTTGAAGTTACTTTTGTAGCATAAAGTATGATATACTCTCATATGTGTTTTCCTTCAACTTGTCAAGTGTTTTGTGGTGCATTTGATTGCATGGGGAGATGCACTTTGAACATGGAAGGCAGTTTGCTCCTTCTATACTACTATATTATATTATATTATGTTATGCTTTTTGGTATGATATGATATAAGACTTGGGAGTATAAAGTATAAAGTACAGGGTATAAACACACATCAAATGTGCATGTGATGATAATGATGATGAAGGAATGGATTTAGGATTACTACAAGGTCACTGTTACGTTCATAATTGATTTGCGTGATGTGCCTCGAAACTCGAAAGCATAAAAGTATAAAAGTATAAACCAACTTGAAACTTCTAGTACTTGTTCCTTCCTAAACTAAGTAAAGTAAACTCTCTCACTCTTTCTTCTCTCTTTCTTTCGTTCTTTCGGGCCTCGCTCCGTCTCAAGTCTTTAGTTTTATACGGTATCAGCTATTATTCGCTGAGAAAATTCTTCATTCTCATCTTCTCTACTCTCCACTCTCATCTCGTCTAATTCTTTCATAACTTGTCCATTATACATTGTACATTGTCCATGCCAACTTTATAAAATCAAAATGAGCTGTATGTAAATATATTGTACATTCAAATATATTACGTTCTAATGAAAAGTCTACAGTTTACAGTCTACACTTGCATTTTGAATTTTGAATTTGAAGGGTCAAATCAAATGATTGTCTGTTCATCTATTCATAATTAATATTTATCATTTCCAGTCATAGCCATCTATATTCTACTTTCTAGATATTAGATATACCCATGAGAATACTTGGATTCTGAATTCTGATCGTCGAGTTCATTAGAGGAAACTTGATTTGTAGCATTTTTATTTAGTATCAATGTCCACACGATAGTAATTCATTTCCATTTTATCATTATTATTCATTATTCATTATCCTTTTTTACAAGCAGAAAGCAGACTGTGTATTATTCGCTTTGCTTTCATCTTTTCAAAGTACATGGAGCAGGGATGTTGTGATAAATTAACCGATAGTTGATTGTTGATATTTGGTGATGGTTTGTTTAAAGAATGGCTTGTGGTTTGGTGTGGTTTGGTTTGGTTTGGTGATTCAAGTGCATTTATAAATGCAAATGTGAATCCAGTATCCACTAAGTGATATTTTGGAGAGAAAAGAGCTGAGATGCATATCGTGTGCCTTGCACCAGCACCAAAACTAAAACCAACTTGAACACCACCGTCGATCCTGACACGAGGATGGAGGATATAACAAATTTTATGGTTATTGTACAAATGGGGAAGTCAAGTCAAGGGTGGAGAATGGAGAATAGAGAATGGTGAAATTGGTCCATGTTCTATGGTTTGGTTTTTTGAGTTTACTTTTACTTGAAGTTTCATTTTCATTCCCCGTTGTTGTCCTTTTCATTGTCACTGTCATTGTCGTCGTAGTCGTCGTCGGCCAATGTCATGGAAATGGAAATTAGTGCAAACGACCAAGGACAATGTTAACACGGATCATAGAGGATCAAGAGGAGAGCATTAGGGATAAATGGAGATAGAGTTGAGTGGAGTAGTTTAGACTAAATTTCATACTTCTTGTCATCTAAAATGTGCAATTTGTATACATATGCTGAATGGTGGAGAATGGGGAATGGATTGTGCACATGAGGCAATTAGACATGAGACTCGAAGCTCGGAGCTCGAGACTTGAGACTTGAGGTTGTGTATATATTAGTGTATTCTTACATGAGAGGGAAGTGCGAGAGTGCTGGAGTGAGAGTGAGAGAGCAAAAAGGTCCTATTACACTCGATGAGCTTTATGGGGTTGACAGTGAAGCACTTTTGAGGATGATTTGTGTCCTTTTTGCCGGTCGGTAGGTCTTGCTGGGTCTGTAACCCAGCAGGAGTTCGACATCAATAGTTTTCCTCGGCCAACTTCCCTTCTTCATCTATCCACACTTTCACATCCCAACACAGTATAGAAATAACATGCAGTAGCTCGAGCACAGATTATGTATTGTGTATGTTGTATTTTGTATGGTAACAACTTTAGGATATCATAAACCATGAGCCATTTGTATTTTGTATCCACAATCTAGAATCTAGAATCTACATTTCACTTCACATGCGTACATAAATATGTGTATTATGTCTACATATCTATTTGTAATTTGAACTTGGTTTAGATTGGTTTGGTTTGGTTTTACGGTAGCCGAGTCCCGAGTTACAACTTTGAGACGGTGGTGTACATAATCCATAATAGAATCTAGAATCACGTGATCAGTGTCATCATCATAAGGATGAAAATGATAATGATCATGATGACTCTCTCGCTTGCTTCCTCTCCGTCCCTAGTTCCTAGTCCCTAGACACACTTTAACTGCATCTCTACAAATGTAAGTATAGAAGCTAAAAGTTAGAGTTGGATGTTACTTACAGACTCACACTCACAGTCACATTCGCTCACTACTTACATTTACTCCACTCTCGACTCACATTTACTGCTTGCTGTGGGGAAAACGAGTACGAGTACGAGTACCAGAACGAGAACGGGAAATGACTAAAGGTTCAAATGTCTAATTGGAGGAAATTTGTTCGCAGAGATTGCTTATATAGAGACAGTATTACAGGAGTACAGAGTCTATGCTACTAATGACTTTTCAACCCAAACTTGGAACTTGGAACTTCAAATGAGGAATCTGAGGCATACGTAAAAATACATTCAGAGTCACTCTTCCTTGTCACATTTTACCACGAGGACATGATCCACGATTCATGTAGCTAACAGCTCTGTACTTTGTACCGACTGCTCACCACTCACTACTGACGGCGTTCTGAACAAATTTCCCTCTTAAAATTAGGAATCGTGAACCAATTTTAAATTTCCATTTCCATCCAGCTGATTTTTATGATACTGTTTTACTCCCATGCAGCCTACAGTGTATGTGTGTGTGTGTGTGTCGACTCTTATTACTACTGCTGCTGCTGCTGTTGCTGTTCCACTTATTACTGTTATTATTGTATTATACATCTGTGAAAAATCTGTAGAATGTAGACTGTAGAATAATTTATCATTGTTGTTAGTTGTTACTTCAGCTGAGAAAAATTCGACAGCTTGGAGAGCACAAATTTAAAGTAGAAAATTGTAAAATATTGGAAAAAATTCATGGATCAGGGATGCTGTAAAAAGCTGAGTTATTATGAGAGATGGAAACATTGGAAAAATTGAGTCTTATTAACTAGTGACAGGCCGTGAGAAGTATAGAAAAAGTAGAGAACAGAAGAAGTGAGAAAAAGAAAAGATGCATAAATGTACATATGTACTTACGCACATAGAGTATAAGACTGGATACTGGAGACTGGATGAAAATGAAAGAACAAAAGGGAGATTGTCTTTTTAAAAAAAGTTTGTGCGATTAATTCTGAAGTGGGCGTGAATTCCAATGGAATTCCAATTAATTGATAGGCGATTTGGCGATAAATGAGACCGTTTGACGGGTACCTACCCTGATTACCTCAGAAAAAGTTGGAGTCTCTTTCCATCTATTACTCTTTGACTTTACATCTCTTTTTCATCTTACTATTCTTACACACACACACACTCTTTCTCTATTTTTCTCTTCAACTCTTTCTTTCTTTCTTTCATATGCTTCCTCTTACTGTGATGCGTCTAACGTTTAAAATCTAACGTCTAAAGTCTCAACGCACTCACAGTCATTTTCTTTCTTTTCCTGTAATAGTTTCTCGTGCATACATACTTACTGACTATGAGAATTGAGAATCCAGAATACATTTACACTGTAGACGAACACGCACAATCAACCATTTTCTTTCCTCGTTCTTTTCTCTACTCTCAAGAATCAAGAATCAGTCCGACTCGTAGATAGAACAACTTGAACTCTATTTTTTGTATAATATAAGACATCCAAGGTTTTTTACTTGCTTCATCTTTGTTCATTAGGGAAAGAGGGAGAAAATTTAATAACTTGATTTTGATTTTGATTTTTCTCACCTACCACTTGAATCTTGAATCTTGAAACTTGAAACTTGACCAATTTAAAACTGGAACTAAATCACTAATGATCAAATCTTCCATCTACTATCTATTTCTTCTCTGGGTAGAGTGTAGAGTACAAAATACAAAGTACAAATTCCGGTGTTATTTAGTCATTTCATCCTTTCATATTTTGAGTTTTTTCTTCACAATCGATTTTCCTTTGTGTAAATGTCTAGATTCTAGAATCTAGAATCTAGAGTCTCAATTCAAGAGTATTCTAGGGAATGGAGTGAAAGTATGATATTTTCAACTGTCTATTTCAAATATGTACAAATGGGAAAGTGTATAAAAATGGGAATTATTTGTACAACTTTGTGTATTTTGCCCATGCTCCATGCTCTAGAATAATGTACACAAGACGATGAGGGAATGAATGCTCCAAACTCCAAGAATGTTGAATGTTGGCTAGGTGAGAGTTTATTCAGCTCTTGTTTGACCACAAAATCGAAATATTGACCAAAAAATGAAAAATGGAAGCACGTGGACGCGGAAGGCGAAAATTTTGTTGTGTATTGTACATTGTACACGAATCACACATTCCAGCTTGCAGCTAGCGCTAACAAATAATAATAATATGAAATACACTCTACTCTCGTGTACTCTACTCAACTCTCAACTACAACTACATGATGAAGCTTGTGTAGTTACAAAAAGAAGGAAACCGTTTCACATTTATTGATCCACAGGGAAAATCCACAAAAATCCAAAATCTACACACAAACACCAAACACCAACATGTTTTCTTTTGCTTACTCAAGTTCTTCAACAGTCTGTGGTGTGCAGTGTGTATCTCATAATTTGAATGCATCTAGAATCTAGATTCTACATTCTAGAATCTAGAGGCTAGAAAATATTAAAAGCACAGCCAAAATTCATGACTAAACAAAGTAAGACAGCCAGTCAACGTTTTGGGTTATTTACACTTTCCGTATCTACTCTTTGGATTTTGGATTTGGATTTATCACTATGGATTGTATTATGCTTTATGTTTTATGTTGTACTCTGTATGAAAAAGTGGCAATTTACAGAAACGCACGAGTACATCCAAAATCCACAATGCCTCTTCTATTCTTGGATTTCACAGCTCGTACATCTTATTTCTTGCCCATTTAATCTATTTTTGTTGTATGTTGTATCCATTCTATTCGCGCCATAAAATGTATCAAAGTTATTTTAAAGGTGAATAAAATGCTTGGATTTTAATCCTACATTTTATCCGTCTACTATAATTTACATTCACACTTGGTCAGTTTGAGGTTAAAACGATGAGCAGTTTAATTGATAGTTTCAAGTTTTATAGGTTCAGAATTAAGCTCATTGAGGGAAAAGAATAAATAATTATTAAATAAAAATATAGATAAAGAAGGAAGAAGGAAGACAAACATGATATTGATGAACCAATATAAAAACTGCAGAATTATTATTAACTGATTTTTTTCTATTTTTTAATGTTTATAGGAACATCCCGGTCTACGCGGAACCCCCCTTGCTATGTTAGCAGCTCAATGTAATAAATTAAGCTCAAAAAGTCCCCCTCCTCTAGCCGATGCGGCAGTGGGTAAAGGGTTTCATCCTTGGAAGAAGTCACCATCAATGGGACTTGGTCCAGGAATACCATCAAATAATAATCCGACGACACCCACAAGTACAGCAGCTTCACTTGCCAACTCACTTCCTCATGGGGGAGTTTCTATATTGAGCGCTGCTCAACGAAGTCTAGCATCCTCCGTGTGTGTCACGTCCGCCAATCATAATTCCTATAGTAGAACTCCTGTTTCTTCCTCTTGTGCAACCACGCCCACCTACGGAGCTGATCTCTACTTCCACGGGTAACTTGCGCTTTTTTTCTCTCTTTCACTCCTAGACATTCTTACTCTTACTCGTGCTCCGTCTTCGGTATTCGGTTTCGGTATCGGTATTTTATGTACACACATCTAGTATATAAAAATGCCCAAACTCTAAACTCTAGGTACTCTTGCAAATATATCTTGCAGCTCAGAGAAAAAATTCCACGTTCCCCATAATTTTACGACTAAATTCTCTTGTCACTATATATCTTGAGATCGCAACCTAAGAAATAAGAAACTCTTACTCTAATGTACAAACTACACACTACACACGCACAAGAGCGACCAAGCGAGAATGTAGAATGGAGAATGTAAATAAAAATAAACCAGGAGCTGAGTATTTATTTATGCACGTCTATCTACACGTGTGTAGTGTGTACTTTAAAAGCTGACTCCTTTTACCTTTTACCACAAAGAATTCTATCTCCTGTACAATCTAAAAGTCTAGAGTCTAGAGTCTAAAATCTTGACATGCTACGAATTACGGGTTACGGATTTATTTTAAAAAGTAAACTAAATCTTTTTAATGCATTTTTTGCTTAGATTTTTCCTCAGTTTTCTATTATAATTTATTATAAACCACTAGTTTTAACAACAAAACCTTTAGACCTTTAGACAGTGGAAATACACCAAAAATACAAAAATATTCAGAGAAATTCAGAGAATAGACAGAAAACACTAACAATTTTCTACCATTTTAAATTTTTGCTAATACTTTACAAAACAGATGTATTGATTTTGTATAAGGAATAAGGAGTAAGAATAAGTTAGTAAATTAGTACTGCAAACAATAAAGAGTAAACGCGGTAGAAGATGGAAGATTTCATCTTGATCATCATTTTACTGTATTATTGAACAAGAGAAAAGATAGAAGAATCAAGAACATAAAAAGTATAGTAAGTAATTTGATAGTTGATTGTTGATTGTTGATGGTCGAGTGCAAACTATAAAACCAATATTGGGGATTATAATTCATTTTATGACTTGATGGATGAATGATGGATTGAAAGGGTTCCATGTATGTTGTGTGTTATGTTGTAGGATAATCTGCATGTTTTGAGTTTTGAGTTTTCAGATGAGTTAAAACTTCCTTTTACCGTCCTAAGAAAGACATGATTACTATGATTAAGATTTTACTACATAATACACTACAGACTACGGACTACGGGCTGTTCAGCACATAATACAATAGAATAGTATAGGGGTAGAGATTGTACATAATAATTTGATACCGTATACCGTATACACGCAGGTACAAGAGAGATAAGCGTGTATTGTGTATTGTGTATAGTGAATAAACTAGTGAATGCGGAAAAGGGGTAAAACTGAGTGTTCTACATGATTACAGATTATGATGTTATAGTTGGCTGTTGGTTGTTGGATATTGTAAATAAAATTGATCGTTGGTGCAATAATGGTTCATGTGGATGTTGATGTTGTTGTACATGTGAATTGAATGTGATGGCTGATGTTGTTTATTCTTTTATTGTTGTGATAGGTCGGCTAATTCAAATTCTTGCGGTGATCAAAGTCCACCTGGTTTTATCGGGAAAGTTGAAGGTGGTGTTGGCGCTGTTGGTGTATATTCTCGTGTCGCATACGATTCCTGGCCATTCAACGCCATGTCCGGAGCTCATACAGGAATTAAACCCGATGTAAGTTCATGTTTTTCCTCCGTCTTTTTCAGTTTATTTCTTAACTTGATGATAAATAATATAATAATAAATGATAAAGAAGAAAGAAACATTTATGACTCGTCAATTCTCAAAATTCGAGATAAAAAAATAATGTTGATTCAGCGTTTAATGAATTGTATTTTGATGGTTAGTATTTTGATGGTGGTTTTCAGATGTCAGGAATGAATGGATCATCGTGGTGGGATGCGGTTCATCATCAAGGAGGATGGTTAGACGTAGGAGCTGGAAGTGGAATCAATCCCAACGCTGTATCAGCAGGAATGCACCATACCCATCATCAAATGTCCAACTACAATGACTACTCCTCCCTCACTCACTCCCTCGCTGCCTCCAACCCTCACATACTGACCTCAGGTCAACACCTTCTCCAGGTCAGTTACAAAACTTGGACATTGAACATTGAACATGTTCAATGCACATGTTCTACTTCGTTTATATTTTATACACTTTGTACTTTGTACTTTTTGTGTGTGCAGAATGTGTCCATAAATGTACATCCGCCTTTATTCTTTATTCTATTACAAGTTAGATATTAGATACACACATGTAGCTGCATTACTCTTTAATAGCTCTTTTTTTCTACATTTTTTTCTATTTTATTCCTCCACTTGTACAAAATGCCCAATGAATAGATAATAAATAAATAACTGAATAAAAAATAAACAATATTGAGAAATGAGTAGCTCATACATCGTGACTTTGAAAACGTGAAAATTGAGAATTGAGACAAGAAGACGGAGGAGACGTAAAAAGAAAAGCCTATTGAGAATTGAGAATTGAGAATTGAGAGAAATCCGCGTTCTGTCCCAGAGGACAGGATCTACAATCCACATTTTACATTGTACATTGGATTATTGCACATGCATGATTTTCTTCCTTCTTATTTTTTTTTATTTGTGATTTATTTATTTTTTGTGGTTTGACTATATAATGTGTAATGTGTAATGAATAGGAAGGAAAGATGAAGTGGAAAGAAATGATAATAAATTAAAGAACTATAGAGGTCAAGAAATTGAATCATGTGTTCCCAGATCCAAGATTCACTATTCAGTATTCACCATGTCTTGAAAGGATTGTCTTTACACTTTACATGATCTATGATTGAAGAAGAGAGAATATCGTGAATCATGCATTCACGACAAATCTAATATGATGATCATGAAGCTGATGATGATGATGATGAGATGTTATTGTTGATGATCAAGTAATGTTCTGGCTAGTCTATGATAAATAGATGGATGAATAGAAATAAATAGTAGGGAATTTTCTCTTCTTTTTCTCTTAATGATATCATTTTAGTTTATAAACTATTCTCCTACTGCTGCTGTTTAGTTTTTGTTTTGTATTTTGTATAATCCTATCAAGTGCATACAAATGACTACCACAGTAGTAAAAAAGTAAATGCACATCTATAGGTATTTTTTTAGTCTCCGTAGACGCTTACTCAGTACTCAGTACACACTGTTTCTATCTTCTATCTTTCGTTTATATTATATTATTATGTGGACAATACTATAAGTTGTGTGTTGCATTCCTTTCTTATTTTGTATTCTGTATTCTGTATCTACTCTATGTTCTATGTGCATGTAAAAACTAATGAAACTGATGGGCTTCTTTTTGGTCATTTGATTTTGGTCTATAGGATACGTACAAGTCAATGTTGCCATCCCAGGGCGTGGGCTCAAGTGTTACATCTCCTTTTGGTTTAGGTCAAGCATCTCTACCACAGGTTAGTTCACTTTGTACCAACTTTGTACTAATATTATTACTACTATTGACTATTTGCTTCTCCCCATTCCTCATTCCTTATTGTTCTTGTTCTTGTGCTTGTTCTTGTTCTTCATTTTATGCGTCCCTTTGTGCACTGTGAATCTCATAATAAAATTTCTTTTGACTTATTATCATCTATTTTTGTCTTTCACACTGACTCATAACTCTTGAGTAGACTTGAGACTTGAGTACAAAAATTTTAAAACCAAAAGATTCAACATTCAACTCTTAATAAAATTAATTGTTTTTCATGACGACGCTTTTGTCTTCTGTTTCCTGTGTTTATGAATGAACTTATGAAAACAATGTGTAGAATCTAGAAGGTTTATGAATAATTCTACACATTTTAATATTTAATGAAACATATTTTATACGTTATATTATGCGCCGTATACTCAAGTCTCGTGTTGTTATACATTATGCAGAGCGCAGATATTCAGGTGTGTAGTTTCCCTTCTCCTGTCCTCCATATGTTCTTCTTCTCCAGCCGACATTGGAGTCCGGCGTTTAAGGTATCATGTAATATCCATGCTCCATACTCCATGTTTCATGTCCCATGCACCATGCAACATAATCCAGAGTTGTAGTACTTTGAAAAGTATGGACTCGTCTTGTGTCTTGTGTCTTGCCCTGATCGTGACATGACGCAAACGACAAAGAGAGAAACAGGAGAAATATAGTAAGGAATAAAATGGAGAAGAAGAAGAAGGAAAAACACAACCCTTTTATCTGCTCTCTTTACATTTTACATGTACAAAACATGTATTACTTTTAGCTTGTAGATTGTAGATTGTCGATTTTAACCTTACTCATGCAATTGTAAAATTGATGAAAATTTCCATTTCACTTGCTTACATGTAAACAGATGTATATACTATATACAGATCAATATGCAACATGAGTTTTGTATTACACATTTAATCTAGTTTAATGTGTATTTAGTATTTAATATTTAAAATGCATATCATCCTTTTTATTTATTCGAGCCTGCTTTTCATCTCTGCTCTTGGTCCTCGATTCATTTCTTGCATAAGTCACTAAAAAATAATTTCTTTTGTATATTTTTAGCAGGTGCCTTCACCTCGTTCCCAACGAAGATATACCGGCCGAGCGACCTGTGATTGCCCCAATTGTCAAGAGGCTGAGAGACTTGGACCTGCAGGTGCTCATCTGAGGAAGAAGAATATCCATTCATGCCACATACCAGGTAAAATTCAAAATTCAAGATTCAAAACCCAGGACAATTATTCAAAAATTTGACAAATCAAAGAAAGAAGCAATAAATAATAATTTTCCTTTTGTTTTGTTTATTTCTATTTCAGGCTGTGGAAAAGTAAGTCCAACCTTTTTTTTGGGAGATTTTCTCCTATAAACTTACAACTAAGTTTAAAAGTAAGGTTTTAGTTTTTAATTTTTAATGGTTTGAGTTTGGGTGCACCAATGGTAGTTTTTAAAGTCAGAAAAGTGGCATTTGTTTGAAATGTATTATTCATTTTACCTGCAAACAGGATAAATTCAACAATCCATAAATCCAAAAAGTTGAGTATTTTAAGGGGTGCCAATTTTAAGTTTACAAACAGTTTGCTTGTCGTCATTGACTTGAACAGCTTGAAGAGGGAAACTACGTAAATATGTTGATTGTTGCTGAAAGAACCTGTTTCACATTCAGTGAATCTTGACTCTTGACTCTTTTTTGTTCATATTTCATATATATTAAATTCAAACGTTGAATAGAAATTAGAAATAGATCAAAGTAAAGTAGCTTGCTAAAATGTTGGGTGTGTAATTAAAAGATGCAGATGATGTGACTTATAGTCATTTTTATGCTACAAAAGAACTCTTCAACGTCTAGTGTGTACACTGTGTAGACTACGTTATTAATATTGTTATTTTATAACCATGTGATCTCTTATCTTTTTACTTGTTCTTTTTATTAAGGTAGATTGGGGTAAACGTCTTGACTTGGCTTGATATAATTTAAATTAGAAATT
Organism: Sminthurinus aureus; assembly: GCA_034698265.1. NCBI lineage: Eukaryota > Metazoa > Arthropoda > Collembola > Symphypleona > Katiannidae > Sminthurinus > Sminthurinus aureus. The sequence continues at coordinate 24,497 of JAQGBH010000686.1, forward strand.
AGCCATGAAACAAAATGCTCATACACAAGACACATGTTAAAAACTTGAGATTTGTCGAGTTTTTCTGCATAAAACTTTTAGCCTACATAAAAAATTGGCCAAATTTCAGTACGAATGATATTAGAATCTTTTATTATTTGTAGTACTAATTTTAGACGTCTTTGTACATAGGTTGTAGGTGGTGGATAGTGGATATAGTTTTGCCCCGACTCCCCTATTATTATTATTATTATTATTATTATTTTGAGAGTAGAAGATGTACAATGTACATGAAGTAAAACAAGAAGACACCCAGCGGCTAGTACATGTGTGCATATTTGTTTGTACTCGTAATGATAAGGAGAGAGGAGTAAAGAGAGAGAGAGAGAAAGAGGATGGTAGCGATAAGGTTAACGATGAGGAGGAAGAAGCTGATGATGTGCAAATTTTGATGCGAGTTTCCACCCAATGAAAATAATCTGCTCATTCATTTGATTACTTATCTACTATCTACACAATCTACCATCCACAATCCACCTTTACCATACAACTCGGCCAGCATACATATATATGCGCATAATATATTGAATACTGTACATTGTAGGTTGTATGTTCTGCCCATTCTGAATTCTCGATTCTGACGTACAGTGCAGTGCAGTGGTCTGCTCCTTTCTTGTCTTGTCTTGTTGAAGGATATGACTCTTGTAGAATACTCAAGTAATCCTGGCCCTTGTTCGTCGTTCACATCAAGTAGAAATACAAGGGTTAAATGACCATATGAGCAATCTTTTACTCCTTCCTTGAATACCAAACACCAAATACTTGATACCTTGATGCGATAGTCCAATCCAATCCAATAGGATATAATAGAATATACAATGTGATGCGAATATGTAATACTCTGTTGCTGTAAAGTACATATCCAAATATGCATCGTACTACAAATAAAGAGTAAACTACCTACTACATATTACACACGTAGAAGCTATATGATTCAGGATTCAGCTACTATACACTGTATAGAAAATACTTGGTTTATTCATGTATTTGCCTATAGTTTGTTTCTAGAATCTAGAATCTAGACATAGGAGCGAGTTTATATCAAAGACTCTCATCTATATCTATAGGCATATAGAAGATATATCATAAAAATTATTGTAGATTGAAGGAAAAGCAATTAAGTCAAGTAGTGTGTGAGACAATATAGGATATGTGCATGATCTTCTGTATGTACATTGTATATTTTATATGTAAGTATGGATAAACAACAGGTTTTTTTATTTTAATTAATTTTTCTAGTATAAAGTGAATGAGTAGTGCCCTGTTTGCCATTGCGTAGACAGTAGACAGTATAAAATCCATTGCATTCCTGATTTTCCTATATCCACAATCCCCACACAATCCACAATCCACACAATTTTATAATTCTCAGCATATTCCTGTTCATCCTCACGAAATTCTCTCATCGCCATGCATCAAATCCGTCCATTCTCCAACACAGTTTGTTTTTACCAGTAACTCTTACCAGACACTTCCAGCTGGATAAATAATGCATGTACATAGGAATAATACATAGACACCTGATACAACCTAATGTAATGTACATCAGACAAGGCAAGAAAAGGAAATATTTTATATACATAGATACACTATTATCCATTACACAAAGTAAGTAGGACTACGCGACGAGAATTTTTTATGTACAAATTATATGGATTTTTCAAGTCTCGAGACCCAACTCTCAACAATCGTACATTTATAATTTATAATTTTTGTTTTTTTCTACTGAATGCTCTACACGCCACACTCTACAGTAAATATTAGCAATACAATAGTACTTTTGTTCAAATTATGATTACTGTTGTTGGTCAAACAAATAATAATAAATAATCAAAATGATAGTACTTTACATTTTACATTTTCTGCAAGTATATAAAATAGTGTATCCGTTTATCCACTATCCATCCAAAGGGAAAGAATAGTGTCTAGTATCTAGTTTTCTAGCCAGAAGAAGAGTTGTAATAAAATCATCATAATAATTGTAATCAAAACTAGTATTTAGTATTTATTGAGTAAGCAGGAGAAAGAATTGAATTCGTCTCACATACAAAGTTGAGATATATCTCTCTAAATGTCTCTCGAGCCTCAAGTCTAGAGTCTCCAGTTGGGAAAAAGAGTGAGGAAACGGAAGATATTCATTAGAGCTGGAGTTGAATCCTGTACAATGTATATTGTACATTGTACATTGTATATTATGTGTATGTGTGTTTTTTGTATTGTATATTATTATAAATTATATAATAATAATATAAAACACATTTATATGCTCAAACTTATTGGTGCAAGCACCAACTGCAAACTAAGCACACTCGTGTAAAAAATAAAACCAAGGAGAATTGAGAATGAGCTGGGAAACAGGATGAAAAAAAGGAAGAGGAATTGTAGGTACATTTGAACAATTTGAACAGGAACGGGAGAGAAGAGGCAAATGGAAAAGGGAAAGAGTGCAAATGACTATTGAGTAGTTTGACAAGAAGAATGAGACTGGAGTATAGAAATTTGATGGGTTATTGGATGTTGAGTAACTTTATGTCCCTATTACTCCTACATTTATGATGATGAGAGAGACGAGCCAAGAGTGTTTAAACGTACAGAGATACATGCTCAATGCTCAATACTCTTTTTTTCTCCTGCATAAGGTAGATAGAAGAAACACTTTGCTTGTAAACACACAATTGAGAACCAGGCTTGTATTCGTCAAAGAAAGGCCACACCAGTAGAATTTAGAATATTATGGAATCCTTCCAATATGTAAAATGTTATGTACATAGGTATTTTTTATGCACCAAAAGCACAGTGTACTGTACTGTGTTTTACATTTATATTGTACATTGAACATACGACACACAACACACACGTCGGACTGGAAGGAAAAGATGCAAACTAATGATAAATTTTTACGTCGGTTATTATGGCTGTGTGTGATTAAGATTAGGTTTCTTTCTGTTCTTTTTCTCTTTATTTGTGTGTGTATGGAGTATGGTGTATGAGTTATTGTGTCTAAAGTTGGCCCTGTTCTCTACTCTCGACTCTCTACTTATTTACCTAGTGGAAGAAGAAGAAGTAACGTGCTATGTAAAGTGTGTATAACTGCCTCATTCTCTTTCTTTTTCTCTCTCTTGGAATTTAGTCAAATAGTCAAATGTATGGAATTCGTGTGAGATGCGTGTCTACATTATGTGCAAATACATTACGAGAACTATAACTCTTTCCTTTTTTTCCCTTTCTTTCTTTCTTTCTTTCAAGTGTCATGCATGACATTTTGTTCTTAAAATTCTCCAGACGATTGTCTCCATTTTCCGTACAGTATAGAGTATGGAGTATTGAGCATACAAGTTCTGTCATGCATATTGCATGTCATATATCATATATTATGTATAAACATTATACATGCACACCGTTTTTTTACCTTACTTTTTTCATACATATCCTTCAAGTCTCTTTGTTTTATAGATCCACCTTCAAATAGCAAGTAAATGGTAAATAGTAAATGGCGACTCTTTGACTAACGAGAAACTAACTAAAACTAAAATGTGTTTGTGTATATCAGCGTGTGTTGTGCAGGTAGACAAAAAATATAAAAGTAACTACCAACTATGGAACGGAGCTACACTACGAGTACGAGTTTTCAATCATATAATTGTAGCTTGTCTCGCAAGCACGTGCGTTTACAGATATCCTATACGATAACTAATGGTATAATATTATAGAATATATAATGCAGAATGCAGAATGGGGAATGGAACTCGTCGTCTTCATATTTAGTCTTCGTCACAATCTACCATCTAAAGTCTACACACATGCACATTTTTACTCGTGTGTATGTGCTGGTGTGCTAAAACTAGAAACTAAAGCAAGCCATTTTTACTTTATTTTACCATGTTCATCTCTCTCTTTTTTTCTCTCTCTAGAAACTCATTCTATATCTGTAGAATGTTACAATGTCAAGCTGGAGTAGATAAAACTCATCATAGGCTGTGCATTATGCATTCATGCATTCATTGGTGTAAGAGTTCTTTTAGTTTTTAGTATTATTTATATATGTACGCTCTTTTGTTTGTTCCTCTTGCTGTAGTTTACAATTTACAAGGACAGAGGACAGGAAATAACTAAAAGATACAAGTACATGTGACCATGTTACATGTTACACATTAGACATTAGACATTATCCGTAGTTTGTTTATAAGTGGAGGAACCATCTTCAAAAAGTTATATGATTATGATTATGCTATTTATTTATGCAATTTATTTTGACAGGACCATTTTTCCTTATTATAGCACCCACGCAAATATCTATGTAGACACTAGATTCTAGATACTAGACACATACTATTTGTTCATTTATGGTAATTGGTTTAAATTCGAGGACTTTGTAGTCTCGTTCATCGTTCAGAGAGAAAATGCTAAGGTTCTTTGCACACTTTGAGTTATATAGTCATTACATACATATGATATAGCCGTGATTATAGGTATTCCAATGTATAAAAAAAGATACATAAAATATTATGGAATATTATGACGTTTTTTTACTACTACTTTTTTTTCAAGAGATTCAAGAGATTTTGTACAAAATAAATGACAATCATTAGCTAAGGTGTGGTGTGGTGTGTCGTTTTATAGATAAAAATACTACATATTGTTAGGCTTTAAGTTTATAATATAATGTAGTACACACACACACATTGTCTCTTGTCACATGGCATGGAAAAATTTAAAATGTGGGCATCTTTTGTATTTTGTACAATGTACAGCATAAAATATAATACAGACAGTAGCAACACAAGAAATTATTGTTTACATGAGAAAAAATGAAAACGCCCAAGGTTTTTTTGTGGGAGTAAAATGACAATACTAACTTGACTATACTATTGTCAAGTTAGTCAAGAGGCGGTTTTGGGAAGAATGACTAAAAAACACCAACCAAGAAACAACAACAAAGTTTTTATGAATATTGCGAGTTGCAAGTTGCGAGAGATAAATTTCTATAATAATTAAGATGGAAAATATAATAATGGTGTAAAACACAAAACGTTTATAGTTTATAGTACAAAATGATACTTACTTTCTTTTATTTTTTTCTGATTTTTCACAGGTTTATGGCAAAACCTCACATTTGAAGGCACATTTAAGGTGGCACACTGGTGAGCGTCCATTTGTATGTAACTGGTTATTCTGCGGGAAAAGATTTACTCGATCCGATGAGCTACAACGTCATTTAAGGACGCATACAGGTATGTAAATCACTTCAGATTTTCCAGTAGTTTCTATCTATGTTATATAATATTATAAAAATTTCCACCAATGTCCCCCTGAATTGTGAATATTTTTGATTTGTTACATTATTGCAAATGAATGTTTTCAAGTTTCAAGTTGAATGTACAGCAACATTGTTTTGTTTTTGTTTATTTTTTATTTGTTATATTTATATACTTGTCCATCAAATGACACACTGTCAAATATGTCCCAGTCTAAAAGACGTTTTTGATGATTTGTATGTGTTTCGTTACTGTTTTTATTTTTTATTTTTGAACATACACCAAGCAATATTATTGTCTCTTTCAAATACAAATATATGTTAAATGTCTGTAACTTTTAACATTTTTTTGCAAAGATGTATTACAAAATTTCTTGTATGTACAATGTACAAAAAAAACATTTGTCTAGTAAATATTATGGCACTAAAGGATAGTCTAAAATAGGAGTAAAAAGTAATATCTTTTAGGAATGTCCACAGATTTATTTATTTATGTTAGGGAGATATTTAGTTGCCGATTGCCAACCAAAATAGTTAGACGAGGAATACTCACAAGTCAGTATTATATTACGTAGCATTTAGCATATTAGACAGTGTGTCTCCTTAGGAAGTTTTTATTTTTTTGAGAAAAAAATGGGGCTATTATTTTTTTTCTTTCTAATTTTCCACAATGTGGAATGATGCAAAATTGTAATTTTTGATCTATTTGATTTCATTGATTCTATCAGGTGAAAAACGGTTCGCGTGTCCAGTTTGCAATAAACGTTTTATGCGTTCAGACCATTTGGTAAGCTTTAGAAGCATACATAATAATATATTATGGATTTTTCGTTTTTTTTTTATCTATATCTATTTTTTTTGCTCTTATGAAATCATGAGAGAAAATGAATTTTTTTACTTTTGAAAAATATATAAAAAGATGAAAGGGTAGTTTTTTTTCAACAAGTTTTTTCACTGAATTTTTTATAGTCGAAACACGTAAAGACACACAATTCAACGGGATCGGGTAGTAATAGCAGTGGTGGACATAAGAGAAGTGATGAGGAGGATGAAGAGGATAATAGTCAGTCAGAGACTGCCAATAGTCCGGCTTCTTCGGTCACCACACCTCCCCTGCCTCCACATGCACTAGGATTACAACAACAAGATATTAAACCGGCCATTTAATTATAACAAATCTAATAATAATGATCTCTTATAGGAAAACGGAAAACAGCAGCAACCCTCAGAGATATTATAGCAAAAGAGACTAAAGCATGAGTTTTTTTTCCTTTCTCACGAGCCTCATCTACAATCTACAGCAAAAAACATGAAAAAAAACAAAAGAAACAATAAATAATAATAATTCAAAAACAAAAAATCTCAATGTCAATGTCAATCAGTCAGTGAAGTCAAATCTCTACACTTGTCTACACTTCTAAGCAGCACTTATCTCCGTCTTTTGTGTCTATGTGTACATGTCATTGTGTTTCAACTCTCTTTCTCTCTCTCTGTGTCACCCACATCACACAAAAAGTAACAAACCACCATTCGACATTCGACCTATCAACTATATATGTATCACAGCACTAAGCTCTACACTCGTAGTCAATCAATGTTCAATGTTCCTGTTTCTCATCATCGTCATCTTTGTTCTTCATCCCTTAGTCAGGATTCAAGATTATCAAGAAGACGATTCCTTATCACCATCGCCATTGTCACCGTCACGTCAGAAGCATCAGTGACATGAACAATAAACCAACAGAAACACAACCGATCACACGTCCATCCAACTGTCTACAGTACTCAACCTACTCAACCTACCTTTAAAAGTCTACATTCTACATTTTTCAACCTTTTCGTCTTCAAACAGGTGCTAGCTTGTACTTTTTTCTCATTCATGTAATGTACATAATAATATTATGGGTTTAAAAATTAAAAATTATACTATAAGGATTCAAATTTTGTTGCATATAATTGTTGTGGTCAAGTCTCGAGTCTCAAGTCTCATAAAAATATAATATTATTGTATTATATGTTATATTATTGTTATCAAGATTAGTGAAAGTGGTTTTATGCATAATATTCATGAGTCACCTAGAATCTAGAAACTAGAAACAACTGAAAAACTGGGCAGAGCGAGTTTGTTCTTTCTTAACTTGTCACCTTCTTCATTATGTACCTTTTTCCAAGTAAAGTTCCCCTCTCTTTCTCTTGAACACCCTTCTAGATTTTTGATTGACAATTGACAGTTGAAAGTCAAATGGACAGTTTTGAACATACGTACGAATGATGTACCATTGTTGCAAAAAGGTGTTATACCATAAGTGAATTAAGTTGACATCTTCAATAGAACATCTTTCAGATATACCTATAATCTATACATATTATAAAGAATTTTTATTCACGTTGACTTTGGGGAAAAGAGAGGAGGAACAAATGAAAACACAAAATACCCGAGACCCTAGAGGATTCTCAATACTCCATTCTCCATGGTTCCAGCCGACAAATATAATATAGAGTACAAAACTATATTATATATTATATGAGTTAGACATGAGTATAGATTCGTCATAACTAAAGAGAGCGAGAGCATACATATGTATGTATAGAGTGTGGAGTATGGTGAAGGAAAATAGGGAAAATGAAAAAATAAACGGCTTCAACTTTCAAGTGACTGCGTGCATGTCAATCAACCTATTGCCATTATTTATCTCATTCACTCACTCACTCACTTGCAATCGCTTGCTCGCTCTACCCACTTGAATAAACTTGACTATTACCCAAGATCCAAGCTTTAAGAAAATATACGATATATTACATTTAACAGTGTGTATTATTACCTCTATTTCTTGTTATTATTATTATCATCATTACTCTGGATTTGGGATAGATGGACTTGAACTTAAAATATCAGAAGGGGAAAAGAAAAAAAACTGCTCTTTTCAATAATAATTGTTTCAATTTTCTGTCGACAGTAGAAATATAAAAATACACACCAAGCATTTTTTTCTCCAAAGTTCTCCAAAAGTCCAGACCCAGAAAAAGACAAGAGAGTAGACATTGGACTTATTAAGAATTAAGACCCATTATCCATTATATTATATACACGTCATATTACTGACACATACTCTGCACCAAGCACAAATACAGGCACAACTAACTAATAACTCATTGTAGAGATAGATAAAACAAAAATATCTCCCCTAGTTTTTTTACATTTAAGCATCAAGTGTATAAGTGTTAGTTCTTTCAATTTCTCTCAAGTTTTCAAGTTGTGGATGATTCGATGATTTGGGATAATTTGTAAATTGTCCTCGTCCTGGACTTGACTATTTTAAAATTTGAAATTAGACAAGAGACGAGCGACGTTCTTGACATTCTTAATAGTGTCTAATTTTCATCTGTCTTTTGTAATACTTTTTGTGGTCTATTATTGCCATTGTTATTTTTATTGAATATGTATGTGCAATGTACAATTTACAATGAACATAGTCCAACTCAGTCTTTTACTAGAGTAATTACCTGGATCTTGGACTGGAACGTTGACTGACAAAATGCATTCAAATCCTATTTGCCACTGCGTGTACAGCGTATATTATATATTATACGTATCAGATTGGATAAAAGTATACATTCTAGATTCTGGATTCTAGATTCTAGGGGAAAAAAGTAAAGGGGAAGGGAAAAAAAGAATGATTAGGATACATGATACCAGAATAACATGTAATATGTACAGAAAGAACAGGAAGGGAGCCGTCACTGATCATTTTTGCCTCGACTCTAGATTCTAGACTCTTGACTCTAGACATATGCAGACGTTCATTCTCAGTTTTTATCTTTTATCCACTTTGACAAAATAAAATTAAAATGTTAGTTTTTTCTCAAAGTTCAAAGTTGTGACTTATTGATTGAGACAAGACACAAGACAAAATACGAAAAAGGAGAAAAGCGTGTGTGTGTACTTTGTAACTTCTCTAGTTCTCTAGCTCTTAAAGTTGAGGACTAAAATTACTATATTTCACCCCGTCTCAAATTTCTCACTCATTTTCAAGTACATAATGATTCTCAAGTCTCAAATGTATGACGATTTTCCTACGCGTACGTTTTTTCCCTGTAATAATAATAATAATGATAATGGTAATGGTAATGATAATAACAATATTCAGTGTAAGGTGTAATTGCTATTTAACATAGCATAAAAAGTTTTACATAATATATTGAAAACATTGCCATAAAATGATTATGCTTATTACATGCCTAAACCAAACGTAAACCGTCTCACACCAAAAACCACACCAACACAAACATAAAACACACCACAGATTTAAATAACATATGCGGAACACCAACTCTTTAATATGCTAAAAGCAACTTCAAAATCCATCCTATCTCCTCATCTTCATCTCTTTAACAAACATTAAACTAATCTCATATCCATATCCACGAAACAAGGTACAAGAAACAAGCTAGCTGGGTAATTTTTACCTCATTTGGACAAGTGATATTTTCTCTCACACCTGTTAAAAAAAAGGTTAAACTAGGTTCATTTAAAAACAATCATTATTGCTCCACATAATTAGATTGTAAACGTTGAAAAAAAAACTGTTTGATGCTTGGTGCTTGAGAGAAAGAAATAATAGAGAGATGCTTTTAAAGTCTTCAAGTAGAATTTTACAAGTGTAGAATCCATTAATATTTATCTAAATACAAAACATGCCTATTTACATATTACACACACTTTATTTATTCTCGTTATTTTATCCACTTCTCACATTGATTATAATAATAGATAAACTACAAGAAACCACAATTACATTTTTATTATTAGTATTCTCTCATCTTATTTGACTAAAACCAACAACATCAAAACAGAGCAAAAAAGACTATGAAATGTTTTTGTTGTCAATTATCATATTTAGAATCTTTTATTATCGTCATCATCACATTAAATTGCACTAAGTACACTAATCATGAGTTAATTGTTATAATAATCATTATTATTATTATTCTACTGTGTAATTATGTACACGCGCATACGTCTCCATTTAAAAGCAACGCTACATGTAATGTGCGGATAGGATAGAGAGAAAACAGAGAATCTCTTCACTCTTCACAAATCAGAAAACCTCTTACTTGTTATTCATTGATATTATTGATTATTATTATTATTATTGTTATTATTAGGCGTTATAGTTGTATTTTAGGTATTTACGTTTTTTTGTTATGCTTAACCAAACTGAACTGGTGAAAAAAGTGATCGATATCATATTGCATATTACTGAATACTGATTAGTGAATATTGAATACTGAACCCATTGAGTTGGCCCTGTGACGAAATAAATAAACAAACATACATAAGTAAACATGCTAGATTAAATGTATGAATAAAAAGGAAGAAGCATTTTATTATTATTACTACTATTGTTATTACTATTACTACTACTACGATTACGATAAATATATACAGATTCTAGATACACATATAAATCATGTACATAGAAAATACGTATAATTATAGGTAATTTAACTAAATTCACGTAAAGGAATGAACAAAAAAATAGTAAGAGTATAAATAACATATTTAAATAAGTCGCAGACCTTATATAACTGCATGTATTGTATACGTTGTACAGTGTCAGTACATACATAAGTAAATAGTAAATTAACTGTAAATATTATGCTATGCTATATTAAGTTAAATTAAATAGAATCCTCTTTTACTACCAAAATATCATTATTATTACTATTATTATTATGATATAAATTGTACATATTTACATTACATAAATATTATACTAAATAAGCGTGTCTCAAATGACCCCGAATCCCAAACCCCAAACTAAAAATAAAATCCCTTATATTATTATTATTAATTATTGTACATGAATATTACATGAGATATATTTATTATTACATACTTATTGTACATTGTAAATACTAAATACATGATATTGAATATTATTTAAGGTATGCAAAGAGCGTAAAACATTTTATTATTACTAGATATAAAATATTATGTGTAAAATGTAAAATGATTGAATGAATAAGGACGACCATAGCATAGATGATAAAAACAAACACAAACTTTGATCCCGTGTCCAGTGTCCAGTGTTTTCTTTCAATCAAAGAAAAAAAAACACTATACTTCTATAGACAAACAAACAAACAAAATATTGTGTAGTATAACAAATGTAGAATACAGAAAAATCTAAATAGTGTAAAAAATCATATTTAATATTTAATGTATCCAAAATATATATATTGTAAAAAGTACAATGTATCTACATTCTACATGCATCAAGTTTTCAGCCGTTGTCATGCTGTCATGTATGTATGTATGTATAGATGAATAATAAACATATATATAAATAATATGATTGCATATATGATATGTACAGTGAAAATGAATAGTGAACAGTGAACAGTTGACAGGTTCTTTTTTTTTACACAAGTAAGTATGTGGTCAGACACACATATTTACTATTTACACAAACAGTCGACTGTCGACTCGATGAACGATGAACTCTAAATAAAATGCAATATCACTTATTTACTTACCTACTTACTAATTTACTACTTACGTCGTTATACTTATATTATATAGACACACAAATACATGTGCATATAAACTAAATAAATGAAATAATATATAATATAAATAAATAATAATATAATAAAAACTCAATTATTATTACTGTAATAACTATTAATTATTGTGGCTATTACTTTTATTATCATTATCAATTACTCTTAATATCCATCATTCATAATATGTTACACAAATACATACTACATACTACATAAAAAGAGAAAGCAGGAAACAAAAAGTTATTATTATATTATTATTTATCATCATGAAACTAACTATTATACGTTGTACGTGTACTCGATACTCGAGTCTCGAGTGTGCTAACGTGAACAAGAGTGAAAGTTATTATAATATGCAGCCGGGAAATGAAACAATTATTTCATGTGACAATTTTCTGACCTTCGGACTGGATTTTTGTTTTATGGTGTATGATGAATGATGTATGGTGTAGAAAATATTATGAATTATGAATTGTGAATTACGCATGTGAAAATATAGAAAGAAGAACCAGACTGGACTGCTCATCAAATGAATGTATGAATGAATGAAAATAATAATCAATATGTCATCATGATCATGAATAGTGTCGTTTCCATATTACGTTGTCACTATCGTCATAATTTTTAAAATACATACATGTTGTCCTGATTGTTTTATAGATAATACAATTTTAATGTACGCATGATATGTATGATGAGATGAAAAAGAAATTGAAATCAAACTTGAACTTGATATTTCATGTCCATGATGAATATTGAACATTTAATATAATATTATTATGATTATATGAAACCAAATGTTATACATGAAAAAAAAAGTAAAGAATTTGATGATGAAAGTAAAGACTATCCCTGATATTAATTTAAATGAACAATTTTAAACTCCAAATTATTTGTACATTTTTTTAACAATCCTTCTCGATGAATATTTTACATTTTATTCATATTTCATAAATGCATAAAGTTGCATTGCATGCATTTCTTCTTCATATGTCGGTAGGAAGAGTTGAGAAGAAAATAGAAACGTTGTACTAAATTTTAACACTTGCTTATCATTTAAACAAGGATGGAGACTAGAGACTGGAAACAGAGGGAACAGAGGAAGAAGAAGCACGGAGAAAAATAAAAGACGACTACTACTGACTGCTGTTTGTGGGTGTCCACTCTTGGTTTCTGTTTGCATGGGTTTGCATGTGTGAATACAGTAGGTGGTCTCGTCAAAGATCAAAATGATATGCAGATAGGTTCTTTTATTCTTCAGTAGATTTGTAAAATGAAAACCTTCCTTTCTTTCTCAGTCACTAAATCATACGTGTATCGTGTATCATGCATAAGTACTGCATACAGTTCCCTGCATGTACATATTTTTCATTGTTTTTTCATACATACATACATACGCTTTTGTATTCCTCGAAAGGCGAACGTACTAAGGACTAAGGATGTGCATTTGAAGTGTGTTTGAAGCCCAGACACAAACACACACACGGAGAAATCTTTTATTCTGTACCTTTTGTTCATGCCATTAATTTTAGCTACAAAAACAATGCATTTGTTTTGTTCCCTCTTCATCTCAATCGTCTATACGCCATTCAATTTTATAGCATGCACCATGCATACTGTCTGTGGTCTCCTGCATGATAGATTATAGAAGAATAGTTTGAGGTTTGAGGATCTTCAATATTCACAATGGAAAATTATTTGGAACCTTTCTTTCTTTGCACTCCATTTTCAGTTTTCAGATGCATACAAACCTTGGAAAATACACGACTTTGTGCATAATACATTCAACTTTTAACTTCCAACTTCCCTTTGGTGCCTTCTGACGGATGCACATAATTGCCTATACATTATACATTGTGCTTGACTCTTCTTCTTTTTGCAATGACAAAACATTTAAAAACTGTACACTTTACCAGATACCATAACCCATAATATTTTACAAGTACAATGTACAATGAATGTAGAGGAATGGGATTAAAATTTTTCTAAATTCAAAGTTCATGAATCATATGTGCATGTTTAAGTATTTTTTGGATTTTTTAGTGTAATATAATACCATTCACATGATTCGAATACATGTATTGTAATTGTGCATGCTGAGCATATACTTAGCTGGACCAAGGTATACCAAGTACCAAGTAGAAATAATATTATAGCCAAGCATAAATTACCATATAAAACTGGTTCAGCATATCATTGTGAGCCGAGTATTCTTAACGTGAGATGGGAAATGGGAAATCAAGACGAATATTGAAATGAATGAGTAATTAAGCATCGCGGTTGCTGCTGATGAGTCTTGATTTTGAATTCTTGATTTCAAGAAGCAGAATCAAATGGAATAGATAGAACATAGAACAGAAGAAAACAGTTTTTAAAATTGACGAGAAAGATTTATCCAGAATCCAGAACTGAAAGTTGTGTATTTTGTATTTTGTATTGTGGATATAAGGAAATGAATATGCTACATACTTGCCTAATTTTATGCAGTGCATGGATCCAGCTCACAAGTCAGTGGAACAGTCGGAATCGGCTATCGGCTTCACACAAAAGATATCAAAAGATGTTTTCGTGTAAATGAACTTGAATGTACATAGAATGTAGTACATGTAGGACATCATTTAATATTCTTGTGTAAAATATTCTAAGGTGCTTCTCTTATTTTCACCTCTCCCGTCTCCCGTCCATCGTATTCTTTTCAATTTTCAATGACCAATGACAGTTATCAGTTGTATTCAACCAATGCAATGTCAATAGAATACAATACTCATTGTCAGTATCCATGAGAGTTTAAAATTTAAACACGGAGAAGCTTTGAAGTTGGAAATTTGATCTGAGAGCTGTCTAGTTTAAGGAAATTTGAGATGCATCTCGTTTTCCCTTTCTTTTCTTTATTTGCTGTATGTACGTCCGTTCTTGTTCTTTGGATGATTTTTGTGTATAAGTTGGTTGAATTGTTTGATCATTCACCTTTCAATTGGTATATTTACTATTTGATTTTCCCCTCACTCCTACTCCATTGATTTATAAACAAGAAACAAATCCAACACATGTGTATTCAGTATTCAGTATTCACTAATGTGTAGATAAATCTTAATTACAATTGTTTTTGTTATTTGTTATGCAATCCGCGTGAGTCTGATGACGATGACGATGAGCGATGAACAATGATGAGACGGTGAATTAGTAATTCGGACACAATTTGCTTCATTCTTTTGAATTTTCAGTCAATTTGAAATGTGTATGAGTGTACAGTATACATTGTACAATGTCAGTGTCCATGATGCTTTGTACTCTTTTGTTGTTCTTTAGGGATGAATCTGTAGTCTGCCGTCTGTAGGTTTTTGTAATAGTCGAGTGTAATTTACAATCAGCTCTTTTTCTTTCTCTCTCCTGCTAATTTTCCAGTAGTTGAATGAGGAATGAAAGAGTTAAAAAAGAGTTGAGTGAAATTGTAAAGTAAAATTATTTCTAGAGGCAAGTTGTGCATATTTTTGCTGATACACTGTATACAACATACAGCATACAGCCGATGGGGAGAGAGATGCAGAATGAAAAAAAAGGAAAAGTAAAACGAATACAGAATTTTTGCATGGGTAGCGTTTCCCTATACAAATCCACACAGCTACAATCTACACACAATGTTAAATAATACGAGTGACTGCTCGGTTGCATGGTTCATGGTAAATGGTAAAAGATGCGGTGTTGAGGCGCATACAAATCGGCTCTTTCTGTCTCATTAACGTTCCCATTGTTGGTCAGTGGAGCGGAAGCCCACTGAAGCCCTCAAGTTAGACCCAGACGAAGTCAATAAAATAACACCATCATGATCGTCGCCAAGTATCTAGTATGTTAGTCGTAATCGTCATCGTCATCATGAACGTACAAGGCAGCCCTTCAGACCCAACAATAAATACAACTACAACTAAAAGTGTAACCACTGCTAAAATTATTCTCCAGTACACAGTCCAAAATCCACAGTACATTATGCTATATTACATCCTTTGTCATCCCTTTTTAACGCTTGTGTGTGTAATTGTATAAATACAAATGGATTTATTCATTGAGTTTTGAGTCTTGAGTCTTGAGTTTTGCCTCCTCAAAGGGATTACATTAGTTTTACAATAAAAATGATCGGCGTAGGATCGATGTCCTTTTTTCTCATTTCTTTTCATCAAAGACTTGATCCTCATGATTAATATGATTTCTTATCAGGTCCCATTGTTAACTCTTAGTTCTGAAAATCAAAGTCAATTTTAAAGAGTTACCTTTCACCAAACTTTTCTTTACGAGTTGATGCTGTAAAACTCGTTAAGAAAATCACCGAGTTTTCCTTCCTGAATTTACCTTTATTCATCGTCCATAATTCATAATTCACAATTCACAATGACTCGAAACTCGGAACTCGAAAGTCCATTAAATTTCTGGATTGTAAAGAGTCAAGAGAGAGGAATCAAGAAACCCAGATAAATTTTTATCATCAGGTAAATAGCTCTAAAAATGATTTTCTATTACTCTATTAAGAGGGAGTAGGAAAAAAGACACTGTACTTTGTATTTTATACTATCTTGACTCATTAGGTTTTTTCTATGGGATGCCATCTCTTTTTGCTAACGAAGCTAAACACTTTCTTCCTCTTACACCACAATTGAAGATCCAAGAAATATAAAATATAAGTACAAGTGAAGGCACAGTACAGCAACTCACACTATAGACTATAGTATCAAGTATCAGGATTCTTGAATTTCTTGAATTTCATATAAAAATTCAGTACCGGCTTAAATATCGTTACTTGATTTTGGCCACCGCCTATTGCTTCTGCGACCATGTACGATGTAACTGCAAGAAGTTTTTTCTCAACAAGGCCTCTTCCCACTGATTCTTCCATCAATCTATTACTCTTCATATTTGTTTGTTGTGTGTATATGTGCAGTGTGCAGGTACTTGAAACTTGATATTTGATACTTGATGTTATGAAATTACGACTGCTCTTATCAAATCCAGTTTCCACTGCAAATTTGTTCTCCGCTGTTTCTAGTTTGTACATTTTACATTTTAGTTGATTCCTCCTTTCTACTCTGCAACGCCATATGTGCCCCTACGAAAATTATGAAGAGGGAGTAAAGACAAACTTAAACTCACAAGTCCAAAGTCAGAGATTGCGTAATATGGAATACGATGATGATGATAACAATGATGATGACGGTGAGAACCGGACCTAATCATATAAAGTCATTTACTCATTCAATTCAGCTCATCTCATTTTATTTCATATAGTTTGTCTCATTTCAGGTGTGCTTTTATTACTTGATTTTTGCCCTGATTCTCTTTGTTCGTCTTTTTTTACTTTACTTGATTTACTTGGTCCAATCAAAAATCAAAACGTACCCACTCTGATTTTGAAGTATTTTTTATTGCGAGTTACAAGTTCCAGGGAGAAAAATTGTCGGATTTGTACAAACTCGGATATGTTTTGTCCAATAATTCTTATTTTTTTCAATCTCCAACACAGTGGATAGAACTTAGAACATGTCTATTGATACTATTGATAGCCGTATGCCGTATGTACTTCGATAGGTAGTAAATAGTAATGGAAGGAAAGGAAAATGTAGGTGCATGGTTACTTTGGTGGTGAACGGTGAATGGTGAGTCTCGAATCTCTTGTCCATTTAGTGGTCTCGGTGATTGGTGATTGGAACATGACAATTCTTGTGGGGTGAAAGATAAATTGGTTCTTTAATGTAGGGTCGATGGGTCACCATCACCAGTATCAGCACCAGTCACAAGTCACAAGTCACCGTCACCGTCGTAATGGACTTGAGGAGATTTTACAGTTTTCAGAGTTTTGCGGTGAATGAGAAAGGAAAGAAAGGAAAAGGAAGGTCGGTCCACAGGAAGGAAGAAAAGAGGATGGCAAATTTCTGTATATAGTGTACAACGTACACAAAAAACATACGAGTCGACAGTCGGCACTCTTCATGTTGGTGTGAGTCTTTTCGTTTTTAGTTTTTGGTCCATGTCCGAAAAGCAATAATGACTTGACTCGGAACTTGTGTGATACATTGAAGTTGGAAAGTGGAAAGTGGAAGAGTTCTACTTTTAGTTCTAGTTCCAGTTCTACTTTTATTTCTCTGGTTTGGTAGAAGAAGTAGTTTTATACAGTCCATGTCCAATGTTCATGTATGTCTGGTGTGTGTGGTGCGGAGGACAGACCGAGTTGATTCTTGTTCTTCTCAAGTGTTGTTGTGAATCAGAGGGAATTGTAGTGGTGAGATATAGGCAGTTTCAGCACCAAAATCCACAATATATTTTCAAAGAGACAAGGGGAAGGATAAAGAAGAGAGAAGAAAGAAAGAAGAGCAAGAGTAAGAGTTGGAAGGAGAACAAGGATAGTAGATGATCATGAAGAAGAAGAATAGGCCATGTTATAAAGAAACTTCCCAAGTAGTCCAAATCTAAAAGTGAGTGGATTTCATTCCATCCTGGTACATAATACATAATCATGTGTTGGATGAAAAGAAGAAGAAGAAGAAGAAGGCAAAGGAGATAGAGATGAAGAAGGAAAGTATAGCGGGTATAAATTGTACATATGTACAAAAGTCAGACTTCTCCGAGTTCAAATGAGTTCCACAAATACACATGTGCATACATCTGTAGACTGTAGATAGATAGATAGATAGATAGATACAAAGATGAAGATTCATCGAGACGGAGTACGTGTATCTGTATTATAGAATATATGGCCGAGCGTTTCCTACATAAATGTACATATGACTGGATGTTGGATATATTATAGTCTCTTCTCTTCTCTGGGAATAGAGCCAAAAAAGAGAAGAGTAAAAAAACTGTTGGAAGCCCGATATGGTCTCCTAAGGGCGAAAGACAAATTTCGGAGTGACACGCCCCTATTCTGGCTTATATAGCCCGCAGACGCCACTATCGTCCCATTAAAAAGCCCCAAGATGTGCTCGCTTTTGTTTTTACTCCAGCCACCATTGCCACTTCTCCCTCCTCAGCCTGCCTCCTCTCTCTCTCTCTCTCTCTCACTCTTTATCTCTCTCCATCTGTCTATCTATTCTCTTGCTGTCTCTGATTCCGACTCTATTTCTGATCCTCTTCACTATCATCAAAACTTTTCTATACACAATACTTCTTATACCTCTACTAAAAATCATCATCATCAAAATCTTCTCCTCTCTTTCCAATCTGGTCTTTTACATTATGTAAGCCAACGATTTATTTTTATTATTACTCTCATTTCTTGCATTTTACTTGTAGCGAATAAGCCGTATCTTTCATATTTGTCACACATCAATATGATACAGAAACCTTGGAATTCCATCTTTTAATTAATTTAGTTTTATTCATCTACAATCCATAAACAAAAAAGTAGGTTTTAAAGGAAGGCGGTATGACCAACAAACTTTCAAAAATTTTAAGTGTCAAGTGACTATTTAATTCTCAAACAAAAAATGTACTAGTAGAATCCTGCTTCAAGATTCCAAGAAAAATACAAACTTTTTTCAGTGAATTATGACATTTAATCCGAACGATGATTTAATTGGCCGGTTAATGACTAAATGACGGGAAAATGAGGGGACAGTAGGACAAACGAAAGACAAATTGAATGAAAATTTATGTATTTATTTCCCTCAAGTCGGATTTAATCTCCAAAATTGGATTGGATTGGATTGATTTGGTTTGGTTTGACTATAAAGATTGAATCAAAAGTTGATTTGGTTATGAGAAATTAGTGCTTTGCTCCCCCATGCAGCCAAATGCAATGTAATGAAATTCTTGCCCTCTTTTTAATCTATTTTATTCTCTGCAACGATCATTCCCTTGTTCAGCACATATTGCATATTGCCGTATGGAAATAAATGTGAAACTTTATACTATGAAGTACGTCATACATCATCATAGAGAATTTTTGGGTAATTCTTTATCCTTTTGACATTTATTTATTTTAAAACTTGCAATGGAAATTCAAAACAATTTATTGTATACATACAATATACATGTAATGATAATATATGATTATATTCATCAATGTTATTATAATACTTGTTTTTGCTTTTTGTGAGTTACAGAAACAAAAATGCACTTTACACATAAATGTCGCTTGCGATTAGGAAAAGATTCCAAAGTGGAACATAAAGAAGATAGTGCAAAACTTACATGCTATTTTCTTAATTATTAACATGTATTATTCTAGTAGTAAAAAATATACAATCTTAATAATTTGTGGTAGTTGTGCACCTTTATCTAT